>SNQJ01S0143912.1:0-24463 GCA_010110895.2 Picea sitchensis
AAGACTGACGTTATCGGGCAATATGAACTTTTTTTTTATAAATTTCCTCTATTTTGCGAAAATATGGACAATTTTGTCCATAACGCTGCAAATAAAACGTCATAATTTTTACAATATGTATTAGTGGTAGGAATAGAAAATAAGTGTTCATACTTATTCAACCTATCCACCACCACATAAATACAAGCCCTTCCCTACACCTTTGGTAATATTGTGATGAAGTCCATATAAATGATTTCCTACTTCTTCTCTAGAATCGACAATGGCGTAAGTAGTCCTGTAGGGTGTGTGAAATATGACTTGTTCTATTGGAAAGTCACACACTCCTTCACATGATGAATTACATCCCCTTTGAGACCTCCACTAGAATATCTCCCTTACTTATTGATAGGTCTGTAGATACCCCTGGTTCCCTGTTAGTGTCGTGTCATGTGCTTCCCTAAGAATATTATCCTTCAGTGTGGACTCAAGGAAAAGATAGATAATTTCCTTGTAGTAGATGATTTCATCCACCATCATGTACCTATCATCCTAAATACTTACCTCCATCACCTCACAAGCAAAAGTATTCTTGGAGTATGCCACCAAGAGGATGGACTTCTAGTCTATTGAGATCTATGACATGGAGAAGGCTATAGGCTTTCTGGATAAGGCATCGTCAAACACATTCATATTCCCCTTTACATACTCAATGTTAAAATAATATGCATGTATCTTACTCACCGAATTATGTTGTCTGTCATTCAATTCCATCTTCTCCAATAAATATTGCAAGTTTTTGTGGTTTTTCCTAACCACAAAGTGTCCTACGAAGTATTGTTTGAATTTGGCCAATGCATGCATGATGGAAAACATATCCTTGTCATAGATTGGATAGAGCTTCTCACGATCCCTTATATTTCTTCTCTTGAAGGCGATCGGGTGTCGGTTCTACATCAATACTACTCTTGTCCCCTCACTATATGAGTCACATTCCAAGACAAAAGGATGTGTGAAATATGGTAGTGCTAATACTAGTGAAGTACTCATTACTTTCTTCACTTTTTCAAATGCTACATGTTCCTCTTCTGACCATCAGAATTCCCCCTTTTTTTTGATATCTATCAATGGCACTACCAATTGCAAAAATTATTTCACCAAGTGGCTATAGTAACTACATATACCAAATAATCCTCATAAATAGTTGAGTGATATGGGAGTGGTCCAGTCTAAGATGGTATGATTATTATCCTGATGCACTTTTACTCCCTCAACACCAATCATGTTCCCTAGATACAGGATTTATGTCAACCTGAACACATTTTTCTTCCTTGGAAAAAAGCGATTGTTCCTCCATAATGGTGAGAATATTATTGACATGATTCAGGAATTCTTCCCATGTCCTGCTATAGATGATAAAATCTTCAAAGAAAACTAGTAAAAAATTCCTCAATTGTTTGTTGAATATATGGTTCATGCATGACTAAAAGGTAGTTGGTGCATTAGTCAACCTAAAGGGCATGACTAGAAACTCGTAGTGCCCATGGTGACACCTGAATGTTTTTTTATGTATATCATCCTCCTTGACATGAATATGGTTGTACCCTGATCACAGATCAATGTTTGAGAAACTCATTGATTAGGTCATCAATCCTAGGTATTGGGTATCGGTTCTTGATGGTATTTTTATTTAGATCCATGTAGTCTATGTACATCTTCATAGTGCCATGTTTCTTCTTCACCAGTACAACTGGAAAATAAAAAGCACTAGAACTAGGACAGATGTGTCCCATATCAAGCAACTCCTTTATGTCCTTCTCTATTTTGTCCTTGAATCTCTTGGGATGCCCCTAGGGAGTGGTGATGATGGGATTCAACCCTTATTATAGCTCAATGATATGTTCAAATCCTCTGTCTCATGGCATCCTTATTGTAAATGGTTCAAACACTCTCTCATGCTTTCCCAGTAATCCCTAGATATCCACAAGGTAATTTTGGGATTCTTGTGATGGATTCTCCATAGTTATCAAGACATTTGATGCATAAGACACATCTCCATGTCTAAAAAGGGCCTACATACACTGGTTAGACATGATCTTGGGGGAACTTGTTGACATAGTTCTCAAGATAATTTTCTTCCCATACTTGTCCTATAACTCCATTCTCATGTCCTTATAATTCATGTTAATATCCCACAAAGAGTATATCCACTGAGCGCCTAACACCACATGAGTATATGCTAAATCCATGATGCGAAATTCATTGGTCAAAGTGTATTTACCCAAGGTTACTTCCAGAATTTAGATCCTCTAATTGCACATCAGGTTGCACCCATCTACTACTACCACATTGAATCCATTCAAATCCTCTGCATGGATCATCCTCTGGTTGACAAGTGCGACATCAATGAAATTGTGGGGAGCTCCACCATCCACTAATGTCATAATAATCTACCCTTGCACAATGCCTCTAATCCTAAAGGTATAATATTTAGGGAATCCCGAAAGTGTGGCAATGGTTACCCCCTTAGGACTATCTTTTAATGGTGTTTTCTCTGTAGTCTATGAGAGCTCACTACTGTCATGTACAACACCTTCATCAACACTATCATCCTCCTCATCGGAAACTACCTCAATATAATGGAATTTACGCTTGTCCATACATATATGACGTAGTTACCATGAATATTTGTAGCTGAAATAGAGATTCTTCCTCCTTATTTCTCTCTGAGTCTCCTCATACATTTTTTCCTTCCTTGTCTATGAATTCTAGGGAAATTTCATCTCCTTTCCTCCTTGAGGGATGAAGGATTTTTTTGGAGCCTTATTTTTTACTGCATCCTACATATCTTGGGATCTCATGATGGCCTCATGCGATGTGGTTGGCTTAAATTCCTTCACCCATCCTCTCAGGGGTTTAGCCAGAACTTTCATGAATAACATCACCAACCTATGCTAAGAGATATATGTCACCATAACCACCATTTTTGAAATTATGTGATGTATTATTATGGTGTGCATGTTTGTTTCAATTGTTCCAACTCCCTGAGGTGTATTTCATGGTCCTTCTGGTCACAACTATCCATAAATATCTATGTGAAGTCCACATATGAAGTGATATTGGCATGCCCTGAAGTCACCAGCCCATGGTACCACCATTCGTGAGATTCTCCTTCCAAGTGAAGAGTGGCATATTGAATTTCTTCTTCCTTGAACATTGGGTTGAGTTGGAGGTATGTGTCTAACTTATGTACCCAATCCTTTGATGATCCATCGAAGGGTGGAATAGTCAACCTCCCCACCTTGCACATGAGATCAAAAATTTTTGGGATCTTTGTTCCTTTAGTCCCCTCCCTTGGGATGTACTTATGTTTGAGTTCCCAAAAGTATTTATAGGAAACATTCTCATCGATGTATGCATCTATCATCTCTTATTATATATATGATGTGTTAATATCAATCCCCCGATCTGATTGCTCCTTTGATTTTGTAGTTTTCCTTGTTAGTAACTATGGTAATAAAGGCCTAGGGATATTTAAGCTCTTGCTTTGAATTGGGGTATGGTTTTTTTTCTTAGAGTGTATTATGTCACTACAATGGGATCCACTAGGTACACATTAACTTACACCATTCATATTTATGCACTATACTAACAACTGTTGGAATGCCTCAAGTGACTATTGCTGGAAATTTGTTGTATATTCCTGTCTCCTAACCAAATATTGTAGTATCTATATCACCTCATCGTTGTCTCCCATGATTCCTTCTGGTTATGACTCTACATGTTTTACTTTTGTTTCTCTTTCTAGCTATTCTCGAGAAGGCTATCCTCCATGCCTTTTTCTTCTAGGCATCAATGTAGTCATGGGTTGGCAGAGTCACCAACTCTGATACCACTGTAAATTTCCAAACTAGGATAGATATGAAATATATGTGTACCACCCAAAATGATTATTATTCTTTGTGCGATTTTATCAAACAGTTTGTTGGAAGTGTCAAATAGTAGCTTAAACATATATCATACATCCATTACACATAGAATTGAGTAGATAACAATGGCATCTTATTATGGATGAAAGTTCCACACAATTAGTACAATGATCACTAAGGGTTGTAATAATAGCTGCATAATACTACTAAGCACACAAACTAATGGATGTCAGGAAACATCACAAACTACAGAAACAACACAATGGAACTTGAAATGATGCCAATATATGGAGCCCAAGGCTCTTCAAGCTCAACCCTACTCTAGAATTAACTYGCCATTAGCTACAKAAACTCGATCTCAGCTAGAGAAACTCAGCTCGGCTACAGAAACCCGGCCTGGCTACATAAATTTGTCCCAACTATAGAAAATCAAATCAAACTCAAATGAAGACCCTAGATGGATCCTCCTTATTTTATAGCTAGGGTGGATATTACACCACCGAAGCTAAACATACAATGGAAGGGTTTTTCCCAAAACCCCAACAAAAATGTTGGCTACAAGGGCACACAATAAGATATCAAGTAATAATGTCAAGGGGAAGGGTTTCTCCTATATTTATCTTTCCCTTGGACCTTCTAGATCTTTCCCCCATTTTGACCAAATCAAATATTCACTTTATTTTCCCTCCAATTCCATTAAATATAATTGTTTATTTCATTTAATGTCACTTTTAGGGTTTGACAATATTTTTACCTAGTGACACCTCCTTGACTCCCTTTTTCCTTGTTGAATATAGCCTACGGGAGTTGTATAGGCTATTGATTCATCCCTATCACTTGGAAGTGGACATTAGAAGAGCCTATGCTCTATTACGTGACTCTTTGTTTTGTATTTTTAATTATTTAATAGAAATACATAACACCCCATATAAATTCTTTAACTACTATGAAATGAAATATAACTACAATATTAAAGATACACAATTAAGTTAACAATAAAACTTGCTAATTGTAATTACATTATTTTTTCAACTGGAAATGAACTAAACGATTGTTAGTTTGTCATTAGCATGCCCATAAATTAGTGAAAAAAATAGTTGATAGAAACTATTATAAATGACAAATTTGTAACACGATTAAGCTTTATTTAAATAAATAAAATGTAGTTTCCAAGTATATATATATATTCCAATGGAAAATGTCATTGGGGATACACTTTAGTACTTTAGGAACTTCCTCACATTTCATGAATGGTGCCTAAGGTAAAATTTGTTGGAGTACAACATGTACTCCTAACCTAGAGTAATTATATGAGACTTGAACCCATGACCTATGAACTATCACCACCTTGAAACTAGGCAATTCAAATCAATCAATCTAACCCACTAAGCTATTACCTTCATATATAGTACAACATGAGTGGGAATAATGGTTAAGAACATATGTTTCTTCCTTATAAGTCACAAGCTCAAATCGAGAGGGGGGTAGACCTTCTTAGATTAAGAAGTCAAATTGTTACATTGAAGGGGTCCCTTGTCCCACAAACAAGGGGGTATTATGTGTCAATTTGGCATTAGGTTGTGACCTAAAATTGTATTATACTTCACCTTGAGACTTGGTAATTCAAATAAATTGATCTAACCCACTAGGCTATTACCTTGATATACAATACAAAAAATGAGTGGTCATAATGGTTAACAACATATGTCTCCTTATAAGTCACAAGTTAAAATATAGAGGGTGTTAGGGTATGTACATATTTGTAGATTAAGTAGTCAAATTGTTGTGATGAAGGGGTCCCTTGTCCTTCAAACAAGGGGGTCTCATGTGTCAATTTGACATCTAGCTAGGTTGTAACATTAAATTAGATTATACTCCACCTTGAAGTTGGGAAATTCAAATTGATTGAGATAATCCACTAGGCTATTACCTTTATATTTAGTAAAAAATGAGTTAGAATAATAATTAATAGCATATGTTTCCCCCTTATAATTCATAAGTTTAGAGTTCAGAGGGTGGCAGGGCATGTAAAACTTTGTATATTAATCAATGAAATTGGTGTATTGAAGGGGTCCCTTGTCCCAAAAATAGGGGGGTATCATGAGTCAATTTGGCATCTATCTAGGTTGTGACCTTAAATTATATATATATATATATATATATATATATATATATATATATATATATCTGAATTACATTCAAATCCCAAGGGTTAGCTCAAGAGATTACATTCAAATCCCCAAGGGTTAGCTCAATTGGTCTAAATCTAGAATTGAGTTTTTCATGTTTTTTCTTGGTCATGTGTTCGACTCTCTTGATTCCCTCGAGGTGAGGCTCTGTAATTAGGGTTGACAGTTTACCCCTCTTACCATCCATGGAACATGAGTAAGTATTCAAAGGGTTTTCCACAAGTACATTTCCTTATAATACACACACACACACACACACACACACACACACACACAAAGGGAATGCTAAAACAAATTGAGTATATTAAAATTTGGTTTGACCAAATGTCTAAAAAAGATGAAATACACAGATATAAGATTAAAATCTCCCAAATATGATGATAAATGTGTCAAAAATATTATTTCTTAACAATTTAGGATGAGAAGAAGTGATTAATATGTTGCAACAATCTATACTATGTGTAGAACTTGTGCTCTAGATGATGATGATGATGATAATAATAATAATAATAATAATAATAATCAATTTTTGAGTTCATTATGCACATAGTATAGATTTTTGCAACATATTAATCACTTCTTCTCAACCTAAAATGTTAAGAAATAACATTTTTTACACATTTCTCATAATATTTGGGAGAGTTTAATCTTATGTTTGTGCATTTCATCCTTTTTAGACATTTGGTCAAACCAAAATTTAATGTACTCCATTTTTTTAGCATTTTTTTTCTTTCTTTCTTATATATATATATATAGAGAGAGAGAGAGAGAGAGAGAGAGAGAGAGAGAGAGAGCTCCTTGAAATTCATCAAGGTCCATGCAACTTTTTTTATATGCTTAAGACGATGAAATAATAAAACAAGTTGTGTGTTGGGGATGGGGATGTATGACAATTGTTGGAATTGAGTAAACTTTTTAAGAAATAAGGTATCCATAAGAAGTGATTAATATGTCATAACCATCTATACTATGTGAAAGCTTATGCTAAAAACTATAAACAAGATTAGATGTTCAATTCTCCTTAAAAGTCAACAAGATCCATGCATCTCTTTTGATGTTCTTAGACAATGAAATAGTAAAACAAGTTGTATTTGGGGGTGCATGAAAAGTGTTGGAATTGAGTAAAATATTTAATAAAAAAGACGTCACACCTCTGATCTTTATAATAAATCTTGAATCTAAAAGAGTGAGAATCTATGATTAGATTATAATATCTACCATAAATAAATAATAATAACAATAAAAAAGGTTTGTTTATTTTACACTTCCTAAAATATGTGATAGTCCATTTCTATCTTTAAGAAATCCATGGATTATATTTTTTTGGTATGATTGCACTTGATTTACTTTATGCCAATATTTTTCACAAAAAAGTTAAACATTATAATATTAATACTAGCATAAAGAGCATGCTTGTGTAATATTCTATTTAAAGTGAGATTTGCATTATTATATTCTTGTAGCATAGGATTTAAGATATTATTTTTACTATAATAGCATGGCATGCTTGTACCACGTGATGTCATGCTTTAATTTGTAAGATTTTCCCCTTACATTTATCTAATCATAATTGTGTGTCATCAACTCCCATATATTTGGAGTTGAATGATTAATTGTTTCATAGAAAAACCATGTTTATGATGTGAAACCACTACTACTTGTTGTGACAATAACCTTGTAGTGGAAAGACACTTATTCTCAAGGATCCTCCAAGGCATGGTAGAGAAATTATTCCAATGAAACAGAGAACAAGGACATCATGAGGTGATGTGTGTCTCATGGGATGGGTGAATCATGTTTGTGGGAAAGTGTATGAATGTTTAGAAGAGTTGCAAGCTATGAACCAACAACTTATTTATAAATAACTTAGAGTGAGAAATCTACTTATGGTATTAGAGTATATAGTAGAAGCATGGTGAAAATTGGTGTTTTTATGGAGTACTATGTAGTCTCAACATAGTACAGAGGATCCTGGGTACATTACAAAGTGGTACAAAGTATAAATAAAACATTGGAAGAAATAATGAACTTCCAATTCACTCTAAAGGTGTCAATGAAGGAATAAATCAATCCATTGTGTTTATATTGGTCGTAGTGGACATAATTAGACTTTACAGATAATTACTCAATGAAATGAAGAGGAATTTTAGAATTGAACAAGTTCATGGATAGCTTGATATAATGGAAGAATATGCCAATAAGGGAATGATTCTAGAACTAAATGAGCATGTATAATGAGGAATTAAGGTAGAGAAAGTTGAGTGCATTCCAAGTGTGCAAATGGGTAATAAACCAAACAAGAACATAAGAAGTGTAGTGATGTCCATAATGGAAATATTAAGAAGCAATATGAGAGGGAAATATATATATATATATATATATGCTTGGTAGTATTTGCAAAAGAGATGGAATTTTAAAGGATAACATTTGAATATGGAAGGCCATTAATTACAATGCTTTGAAATGTTGGAAGGTCCAATTGAAGTACAATTAGGTGCAAACTAAAGTAGACTCTGGAGGAGTCTATATGAAGCTAGAAAAATAAGAAGACGTGAGTGCAACATTACAACGTGTTAGAAATTTCAAGCAAGGTAAAGTTGGGCAAGATTGACCCAAAAAATGAAGTATATGTTGAAGATGGAATACTGATATGATATATGGGCTAGAAATGTAAAATGGCCAAGTTGTGTTTGGCTAGAAATTGCTCATAAAAGGGAGAAACAATGCACAAATGATCATAGTGAGAGAACACAATGTTGCAAGAATCTAGTGGGATTTGAGTATAGGAAAAAATAGCAAAAGAAGATGGAAGATGCTACATGAAGCTATAGGATGTTGACGAAATTGTTGTAGCAGCAAATGATGAGCATGGCTAGCAATTCAACCATGATAATGAGGGCGAATTCTTAACTCTTCTCTTGTTTCATTAATACATTTCTTAGTATTGAGAGATATATTGTGTTGTTAGTTTTAAACCATAGGATTGTTGTAATTACAAGAGATTGATAGTTAAAATGCATATGCACTAGTATGCATGATGAGAGTCAATGCTTTGCGCATATAGATATGCTTTTAGTGCATATGAAAATGTTTGGGCATATATATAGCATGATTATATCCTAAGAGTAATTTGTTGATATATATGAAATAAAGATTTTATGATGACTAAACATGACTAATGATGGTTATGTAACCAAGAAAAGGTTGATAACAAGGATGAAGGTTTGATGTTGTAGCCAGATATGACAATCAATATTACAAAGAAAAAATGAGGATTGAAAAATGTTGATCACGAGGTTCTCTTGGGCCCCAACAACTCCCCCTAATTTTTTACAAAATTTAAAGGGCCCCCTTTAGAATCTTGATAATTATAATGAGCTACAGAATCAACCTTTTCAAATAGTTCCATACATTGTCTTGATTTGAGACAAACTTAAGACATTCACTATAGTACGAGACATTCATTACAAGAGTATATGTCAAAAGTTAGAAATGAAAATAAAAATCTCAATTTAAACAAAAATGTTAATTTTTATCAAATGTTTACTTTCGTTTAAATTATGAATATGTGTTCATTCTTTTGCTCATTAGCAAGTTTGACTATTTTGAATAATATGTTTCATCAAATAATATCTTGGTTGGTTTCTCATTTTCATAAAATCATTTGGTGATATTAATTAATTAAATTCTTTTTTCATTTTGCATCTCATAATAATAATAAAAAATAAAAAAGAGTTATTTATCATTTGTTTGATTTTGTAAAAACCAAAATTAATATTCTTCTCTTTTCCATTAACTTGAAGCTTCTAGAATTTTAAGATCATTATAAACAATGTTTGTTTAGAACTTATAGTTAGTTTAAATTCATTTTTGAGTTTATTGTTCTAGATTTTGTTTTATTCACAATTTTTAGGTTATTAGTTTAGGTTTCTTTTTGTTTCACACATTTCTATTATCAAATATTTGATATGGATCTGATCAGTACTTGATTTTATTATCCAAATACCTTCAATATGATTGATCCAAAAATAATATTGGATTGCTACAAATAATTTTATGAGCAACAACAGATAAAATTTGGAAAGGCGTCAAGATCAGAAAGATGATTTTGCAGGACTGATTGCAACCAAACCGTGAGGAATTTGAAGAAACGTTTGAAAACCTAGAACCCAAATGGACCCATTTAACTTCCGCGAATAGACTTTCCCAAACAAATGCATGATGTGAGAGATATTTGGGTCTCTTTACGAGGCAAATTTTAGGTGGCAGAAATTATTAATGACGCCCAGACTGTTCATTCATGGTATAAATATATGAGAAAGATTAGAGCCATAGGGATCCAAGAATTAGAGAGGAGGATTTTAATCCTTTCTCTTTTGTATATTATTTTTTTGTAAAATTTTCTTCTTTTCAAATGGATTAATGGATGGTTGGAATCTTTGGGAGAATAGACGAGTATTTTCAAAGAAGAATATGAAATTCCAGGTTGCTTAATGGCTTTTGTCCTGTGAGTAAAATGGTTTTATTTTTATTATAATATATTCATATTCTTTGAATAATTGATTATGCATTGATTTAAATTAGCTTTAGTCTATTTCATCAATACATGGTTAATGGTTATCATTTATGTATTAATTTTTTCAATCTTTAAGAGTTTATTATCTTAAACATTCTTCCAGGACTACAATATGGGCATGTGATTTTGAGAAATAATATGGGAAAGTAATTCATCTTTGGCTTTAGACCCTTGTGATACTTATTCCATTTCATTCTTTCATTATTGTTGTATTATGAAAATGTTATTATGGTTGATTTTATCTTTAGCTTGTCATCATATGGTGTTTTCATACTGTTAAATGTTATATGCTCCCATAATTTCTTATTCCATTTTTTATTTCTGATCAATCGATCATTTGATTATTGTGGAATTTATTTCTAATGTTAAATGATGAATAATGTCAATACTGATAATTGAGTTTTATTTCATTCTTAAATATTGATTATCTTAAGATCACATGATTTTTAATTAGTTGTCTTCATGTTGTTATTAATTTACTCCAATATCAAATACTTCTTTGAATGTATTCTAGAAGTGCCAGTATTGTTTTGTTATAGGTTTCCCTTAACAAAAGTACAAGAAGGAACTCATACAACAAAGAAAGATAATACCAGTTTCGTTGATCGGCTACAGATTATTTTGTGTGTTATTTAGTTAAGTTGTTTATGAATGAAACAATGATTAAATTAATTATCTTTGATTGTTTTTGTGTCATTGTTTCAATCGTTTTCATTTAGTATTTATTCCTTTAATATCTTTAAAAA
The DNA here is from genome assembly GCA_010110895.2 of Picea sitchensis. Classification (NCBI taxonomy): domain Eukaryota; kingdom Viridiplantae; phylum Streptophyta; class Pinopsida; order Pinales; family Pinaceae; genus Picea; species Picea sitchensis. Next base: position 11,420 of record SNQJ01S0143912.1, read on the forward strand.
AAAATAAAAAATAAAAAGTGTTGTTCATATTTGATTCATAAACTTTATCAAACAATCATTTTCGCAAGATTTCATGAAAATCTTGTAAACTGTATATAAATTGTTCATAATCATTTGTATATTCACATTCTTAGATAAATATTTGTAATTATTGTGTCGATTGTTAGAATATTTTCTTTAGTTAGTTTATTTCATTTTTCTATCTTTAGGACCCTAGTTGGCTAACAGAGCCATTAAACCCATCAGAATAGGTTACACCAAACAACCTGGGTTATTTAGACAACCTCGGACCAAATCTATTCTTCCAGTTGACGACATGTCAAATTTGTCCGTGAACAAATGGTGCTAGAAAGAGGGCCGAGGTAAATTTAATGATTAAATGTTTTACCACTCAACCTATCATAATTCTAGATTTATAAATTTTTCTCTTGTGTCATCTTGAAAAGCACTAGAAGGTAGGCCAGACTGACAAGTTGACCTTATAGGAGTCTTTGTTTCGAATTTAATTAATTTCCCATGGCTCCCCAAATCACTGTGTTGGAATATGATTTCCACTTCTCATTACCTTATATTCCCAATGAGACAATATCTCACTTGTCCAAACTCACCTTTGATGGTGGGGGGGATGTATCTGCAAAATACCACCTTAACAAGTTTTGGTGTAAATGCATTAAGCATGACATTTCCGATTTAAAGGTTCTATGCAGATTGTTTTCTTTCACTTTCAGGGGTCGGATTAAACTTTGGTTTGAGTCTTTTCCAGCATATCACATTATTGATTAGTTTTAGTTTGTAAATGAATTTTAAGATGATTTTGAAAAATATAATTACAATCAATTATGTGAAAATTTCAGACTTTAGTAATCAATGGCAATTCATCTCCAGAAATATTTTCAACAAGAATCTATCATGTTCTATGTAAATTTAACCTTGATGACATGTCATTTGTACTAAATATCCTCTATGATGCTTGCGTCCCTTTCATCTAGTCACATTCACCAACGAATGATGAGTCGGTTGCAAATCCTATCACTTAATTGCGAGAAGAATTTTTTCTGCGGGATGAGAGGAATCCATCCAAAAATTTTGAATAAGGAAGGGAGGTAGAATCTATTGAAAATGCTCTTAGTGACAATCGAACTAGTTTTTCCTTTGAATCATTGCATATTAAGTCATCGACCATTGTGAAAGAAGATTTGATGTTGGTTGAAGGTGAATGTCCATATTCTTCTAACTCTTTCTCTAATCAGTACTTAAATTTAGTTATTCAAGAACACTTAGGTGATGAAAATGATCTTAAGTATTCTAACATTCCTATGAAACTGATTAGAGATGTAAATATGAAATTTGAAGAAGAAAACTTAAACCTTCATCCACAAATCATACCTTATCCGCAGGAAAGAGTAAATGTTTGTCATGAAAGTTTTGAATTATCTATCATACATGAGACAAATTTAGGTGATCATGTTATGTTGAAGAATTTATCATGAAAACACAGTAAAAGTTTTAAGGAAAATGAAGAAGAATGTCTTGAGAATACCATTGTTAAATATCATAGCTCAAGAGATTCTTTTCATGTGTTCATTTCTGATTCCTTTTACTCTTTATATCCCGATCTCTTCTTAGATTCTGGTGGATTTGATACTTTACCCACAGTATCTTACTCTTTGCCACCACAATAATATCTTTTCGATGTGCCAAAATTTCGTGAAATTAATTCCAAACATAACATTTATAAAATTGAATTTTACACTCTTTCACTTTCATCACTCGGATGGGAAAAAGACACGTTGCAAGATGATTTTACACGATTCATTTTTGAAAATTACAATGCACTCATCCTTATGGATATCGAATATTCTACATTGCATATTGATTCTTTGATTAGTTAGAATTTTAATTATATGCTTCACAATTTGAAACGATCAATCTCATCAAAGGAATCATTCAAAACAATAATCTAATTGATGTCATGAATCCTCTTATGATATGTTCCCCATTGATATATTCATTTCATCAAAGTCATAGTTTTCATCCTAATTTTTATGACATGATCTTAGAATGGCTTGAAGATTCGTATCTAAAAAATCTTCATAATAAAGATAAAGTTGTTCTTGCTTTGTTTCTACCTAAATATCTAGGAAGAAAACATTGCATGATTTTTTTAGATCCTCCATGCGAAGAAATTGATGAACACTTGGAGAATTGTAAGGAGGATGGGGCATTTAGGCATTGGCTGATGGTTATGTCAAGTCCCCATAATATTGACAAGTTTTCCAAACTTACTTACACTCTTACATGACATTATGACTCATATCACAACCAGATTGCAGAATGGTTGGAGGATTCATACATCAAGAAGTTTCAAAATAATGGTAAGGTCATGCTTGCTTTGTTTTTAAATGATGATGATAAATGTAAGTATGATATATTTTTGTTATTTTTTGATATACTACCATTCTTGTTAGTAATATTTGATTTTGTTTCCATTGTAGGATTGGAGTTACTTTGATGGCTACATTGGAAACATGACTTCACTTAGTATTTTTTATTTGTTTAGTAGTTAGAGTAGGTTTAGGAGTAGGTTCTCTTTTAGTTTTCTTTCTCAATATTTATTTGTGTAATAATGCAGTTATGAACATAAGTGGGTACACCAAGAGAACCATAATATGAATGTTATCAGGGAAGTCCACTTTAAATCTTTTTCTTTCTTCTTTTCATTGAATATTTCTTTTCGAAAACATAGTATCATCATGAAAATTTTAAATGGAAAGTAAAGAGATAAGTAAATTTAAACTATCAATTCAGCCCTAACCTAAGGTGCCACGAGTAGGATTGCAGTCATCTTAATAAGGAATGTTTTTCTTTTAGTCTCTTTTATTTTTAATAATAATGCTTGGTCAAAGTAGCATCTCATGCATCACTATCTTAAGAAAACAACTTGCTCACACATGATATTTTATATGATTTATTTCTTCCTTTATTTTACAGTGAGATGCTAGTGGATCCAAAAGCTTAAGTTTATCTTTGGCCAAGATCGTTTCCTGAAAAGTTTTCTTTTGTTGTTTTGATTTTGTGTACTTATAATTTTGAATCCCATTAATAAAATTTGATCTAGTTTGCTGTGTGTTTCTTGTTTTCTTTGATTTCTTTGAATGCGTTTTCTTCTTATCTTTCTTTTTGAATCAACATATTTCTGATCAAAGAGTTATTGTCAAAGGAAGCATTTATTTTAAGACTTGTGTTTTTCAAGAAATTTGAAATAGTTCAAAGAGGTCCTGATATTAAGATATAGCTCAGACAATTGATATTTAAGTCAATTGTCACTTTCATTTTGTCTTTAAATTGTCTTTGCCAGAGTATTACACCAGAGATATGGTTTAAATCTTTGAGAATTATGATGATCTTTAAACTTTTTATGCCTTCCATATTCTTAAGGAATCACTTTTAAGTGCTTCCCCATTCTTTAGATGATTTCTTAAAGGAAATCTAAAATCTTTAAACCATGATAAAACTTCCAATTTTGAAAGTAAATAAATAACATGGTCAACTATTCACCTATATTGCAATTAACCTCCAGTATCACCCGTTGTCTTTGTCATCAAGAACTCTATAATTGTATTATTATTTAAAAGTGTCATAAGAGGGTTGGAAGAACTTAAGTGTGGGAAGTGTGTGTAAACCCGTCGGGGTACTGAATAGGCTTGTTGCAACGGGTAAATGCACACATGATACCAAGACAACTTCATCGGGGTTATGAACATGCCTGTTGGCAATGAAGCAATGTCGGGTCAAGAGGTAGCAGGTATATGTTTTCAAATTAACTTTTATGCAAGTATACATCATGTGGATACAACTATTGGATGGGATTAAAGTACTTGAGTGGGTTAAATGACATCCTTTCCAAGGCTATGGACACCTACTGACAACAGTGGATTTGTCAACGATATTGAAGTTATTTTATAAACATCATGAATCTTTGATTAAGACATTATTTCAGGTTATAATCCTCTGCAAATAAAATTCTATTGTCTGATTATAACATTGAGCTTATCCTAATACTATATGGTCTCAGATTGAATTTATTTCAGGGAGCTAAAATCCTTTTTCAAGTCTTATTTTTTTCTTCCTGAGATGAAATATATGAGATTATAGATAACTGCTTCACCCAATAAGTCACCATTTGTTGGTCCCCAACAACTCCCCCTAAATTTTTACAAAATTTAAAGGGCCCCTATTCGAATCTTGATAATCATAATGAGCTACAGAATCAACCTTTTCAAATAGTTTCATACCTTGGTTTGATTTGAGAAAAACTTAAGACATTCACTATAGTATGAGACATTCATTACAAGAGTATACGTCAAAAGCTATAAGCGAGCACAAAAATCTCAATTTAAACAAAAATGTTAATTTTTATCAAATGTTTACTTTCGTTTAAATTATGATTATGTGTTCATTCTTTTGTTCATTAGCAAGTTTGACTATTTTGAATAATATGTTCAATACTTCATGAAATAATATTTTGGTTGGTTTCTCATTTTCATAAAATCATTTGGTGATATTAATTAATTAAATTATTTTTTCATTTTGCATCTCATAATAATAATAAAAAATAAAAAAGAGTTATCTATCATTTGTTTGATTTTGTAAAAAAACAAAATTAATACTTTTCTCTTCTCCATTAACTTGAAGCTTCAAGAATTTTAAGATCATTATAAACAATGTTTGTTTAGAACTTACAGTTAGATTAAATTCATTTTTGATTTTATTGTTCTAGATTTTGTTTTATTCACAATTTTTAGGTTATTAATTTTTAGGTTAATAATTTAGGTTTCTTTTTGTTTCACAGGTTTCTATTATCAAATATTTGATACAAATCTGATCATGGCTTGATTTTATTATCCAAATACGTTCAATATGATTGATCCAAAAATAATATTGGATTGGTACAAATAATTTTATGAGCAACAACATATAAAATTTGGAAATGCGTCAACATCTTACATATGATTTTGCAGGACTGATTGAAGCCAAACCGTGAAAAAATTGAAGAAACAATTGCTAACCCAGAAACCAAATGGACCCATTTACCTTCCGCGTGGATATTTTCCCAAACAAATACACAATGTGAGAGATATTTGGGTCTTTTTACGAGGCAAATTTCAGGTGGCAGAAATTATTAATGACGCCCAGACTGTTTATTCATGGTATAAATATATGAGAAAGATCAGAGCCATAGGGATCCAAGAATTGGAGAGGAGGATTTTAATCCTTTCTCTTTTGTATATTATTTATTTTGTAAAGTTCTCTTCTTTTCAAATGGAGTAACAGATGGTTGGAATCTTTTAGAGAATAGACGAGTATTTTCAAAGAAGAATATGAAATTCCAGGTTTCTTAATGGCTTTTGTCCTGTGAATAAAATGGTTTTATTTTTATTATAATATATTCATATTCTTTGAATAATTGATTATGCATTGATTTAAATTAGCTTTTGTCTATTTTATCAATACATGGTTAATTGTTATCATTTATGTATTAATTTTTTCAATCTTTAAGAGTTTATTATCTTAAAAAATATTCCAGGACTACAATATGGACATGTGATTTTGAGAAATAATATGGGAAAGTAATTTATCTTTGGCTTTAGACCTGTGTGATACTTATTCCATTTCATTCTTTCATTATTGTTGTATTATGAAAATGTTATTATGGTTGGTTTTAGCTTTAGCTTGTCATCATATGGTGTTTTCATACTGTTAAATGTTATATGCTCCCATAATTTATTATTCCATTTTTTTATGTGTGATCAATCGATCATTTGATTATTGTGGAATTTATTTCTAATGTTAAATGATGAATAATATCAATACTTAGAATTGAGTTTTTTTTCGTTCTTGAATATTGATTATCTTAAGATCACACGATTTTTAATTAATTGTCTTCATGTTGTTATTAATTTACTCCAATATCAAATACTTCTTTGAATGTATTCTGGAAGTGCTAGTATTGTTCTGTTATAGGTTTCCCTTAACAAAAGTACATGCATGAGCTCATACAACACAAAAATATAATACCAGTTTCGTTGATCAACTACAAATTATTTTGTGTGTTATTTAGTTAAGTTGTTTATGAATGAAACAATGATTACATTAATTATCTTTGATTGTTTTTGTGTCACTATTTCAATCGTATTCATTTAGTATTTATTCATTTAATATCTTAAAAAAAAGAATCCAAAAAGAAGTGTTGTTCAGAATTGATTCATAAACTTTATCAAACAATCATTTTCGCAAGATTTCATGCAAATCTTGTAAACTATATATAAACTGTTCATAATCATTTGTATATTCACATTCTTAGATAAATATTTGTAATTATTGTGTCGATTGTTAAAATCTTTTCTTTAGTTAGTTTATTTCATTTTTCTATCTTTAGGAACCTAGTTGGATAACAGAGCCATTAAACCAGTCAGAATAGGTTACACCAAATGGCTTGGGTTATTTACACAACCTCAGACCGAATCTATTCTTCCGGATGACGGCATGTCAAATTTACCCATCAACGAATGGCCCTAGAAGGAGGGATGAGGTAAATTTAATGATTAAATTTCTTACCACTCAGCCTGTCATAATTCCATATTTATAAAGTTTTCTCTTGTGTCATCTTGAAAAACACTAGAAGGTAGGCCAGACTGACAAGATGACCTTATAGGAGTCTTTGTTTTGAATTTAATTAATTTCCCATGGCTTCCCAAATCACTATGTTGGAACATGATTTCCACTTCTCATTACCTGATATTCCCAATGAGACAATATTTCGCTTGTCCAAACTCACCTTTGATGGTGGGGGGGATGTATCTTCAAAAGACCACATTAACAAGTTTTTGTGTAAATGCATCAAGCATGACATTTCCGATTTAAAGGTTTTAAACATTGGTTTGAGTCTTTTCCATCATATCACATTATTGATTGATTTCAGTTTGTAGATGAATATTTAGATGATTTTGAAAAATATAATTACAATCAATTATGTGAAGAATTTCAGACTTTACTAATCAATGACAATTCATCTCCAGAAAGATTGTCAACAATAATCTATCATGTTCTATGTAAATTTAATCTTGATGACATGTCATTTGTACTAAATATCCTCTATGATGCTTGCATCCCTTTCATCGAGTCACATTCAACTGCGAATGATGAATCGGTTGCAAATCCTATCACTCAATTGCGAGAAGAATTTTGTTTGCAGGATGAGAGGAATCCATATGAAAATTTTGAACAAGCAAGGGAGGTAGAATCTATTGAAAATGTTCTTAGTGACAATCAAACTAGTTTTTCCTCTAAATCATTTCATATTCAGTCATCGACCATCGTGAAAGAAGATTTGATGTTGGGTGAAGGTGAATGTCCATATTCTTCTAACTCTTTCTCTAATTTGTACTTAAATTCAGTTATTAAAGAACACTTAGGTGATGAAAATTATCTTAAGTATACTAACATTCTTATGAAACTGATTAGAGATGTAAATCTGCAATTTGAAGAAGAAAACTTAAACCTTGATCCACAAATCATACCTTATCCACAAGAAATATTAGATGTTTGTCATGAAAGTTTTGAATTATATATCATACAGGAAACAAATGTAGGTGATCATATTATGTTGAAGAATTTATCACCAAAACAGAGTGAAAGTTTTAAGGAAAATGAAGAGGAATGTATTGAGAATACCATCGTTAAATATCATAGATCAAGAGATTGTTTTCATGTGTTCATTTCTAATTCCCTTTACTCTTTATATCTTGATCTCTTCTTAGATTCTGATGGATTTGATACTTTACCCACAATATCTTACTCTTTGCCACGACAATCAAATCTTTTCGATATGCCAAAATTTGGTGAAATTAATTCCAAACATAACATATATGAAATCGGATTTGACACTCTTTCACTTTCATCACTCGCATGGGAAAAATACATGTTGCAAGATGATTTTACAGGATTTATTATTGAAAAATACAATGCACTCATCCTTATGGAGATCAAATATTCTACATTGATATTTGTTCTTTGATTAGTTTGAATTTTAATGTTTATGCTTCACATTTTGAAATGATCAATCTCATCAAAGGAATTGTTCAAACCAATAATCTAACTGATGTCATGAATCCTCTTATGATATTTTCCCCATTGGTATATTCATTTCATCAAAGTCATAGTTTTCATCCTAATTTTTATGACAGGATCTTAGAATGGCTTGAAGATTCGTATCTAAAAAATCTTCATAATAAAGATAAAGTTGTGCTTTCTTTTATTCTACCTAAATATCTAGGAAGAAAGCATTGCATGATTTTTTTAGATCCTCCATGTGAAGAAATTGATGAACACTTGGAGAATTGTCAGGAGGATGGGGCATTTCGGCATTGGCTGATGGTTATGTCAGGTCCCCATAATATTGACAAGTTTTCCAAACTTACTTACACTCTTACATGCCATTATGACTCATATCATGACCAAATTGCAGAATGGTTGGAGGATTCATACATCAAGAAGTTTCAAAAGAATGGTAAGGTTATGCTTTCTTTGTTTTTAAATGATGATGATAAAGGTAAGTATGATATATTTTTGTTATTTTTCGATATACTACCATTCTTGTTAGTAATATTTGATTTTGTTTCCATTGCAGGATTGGACTTACTTTGATGGATACATTGGAAGCATGACTTCACTTAGTATTTTTGATTTGTTTAGTAGTTAGAGTAGGTTTAGGAGTAGGTTTTATTTTAGTTTTCTTTATCAATATTTCTTTGTGTGATAATGAAGTTATAAACACAAGTGGGTACACCAAGAGAACCACAATATGAATGTAGTCAGGGAAGTCCACTTTAAATATTTTTCTCTCTTCTTTTCATTGAATATTTCTTTTCGAAAACATAGTATCATCATGAAAATTTTAAATGGAAAGTAAAGAGATAAGTAGATTTAAACTATTAATTCAACCCTGACCTAAGGTGCCATGAGTAGGACTACACTCATCTTAATAAGGATTTTTTTTCTTTTAGTCTAATTTATTTTTAATAATAATGCTTGGTCAAAGTAGCATCTCATGCATCACTATCTTAAGAAAACAACTTGCTCGCATGTGATATTTTATATGATTTAGTTCTTCCTTTATTTTACAGTGAGATGCTAGTGGATCCAAAAGCTCAAGTTTATCATTGGCCAAAATCGTTTCCTGAAAAGTTTTCTTTTGTTGTTTTGATTTTGTGTACTTCTAATTTTGAATCCCATTAATAAAATTTGATCTGGTTTGTTGTGTGTTTCTTATTTTCTTTGATTTCTTTGAATTTTTTTTCTTCTTATCTTTCTTTTTGAATCAATATATTTTTTATCAAAGAGATATTGTCGAAGGAAGCATTTATTTTAAGACTTGTGTTTTTCAAGCAATTTTAAATATTTCAAAGAGGTCCTTGTTTTCAAATTCTTTAAATATTTCAAAGAGGTCCTTGAAATCTTTAAATTTTAAATTTAAAGGGCCTTGGTTAGAAATTTGATAATTATAATGAGCTACAAAATCAACCTTTCAAATAGTTCCATACCTTGGTTTGTTTTGAGACAAACTTAATACATTAAATATAGTATGAGACATTCACTACAAGAGCATGTCAGTGTTAAACAAAAACATTAATTTTTATCAAATGTTTGCTTTCGTTTAAATTATGATTGTGCGTTCATTCTTTTGCTCATTAGCAAGTTTGACTATTTTGAATAATATGTTCAATAATTCATCAAATAATATCTTGGCTGATTTCTCATTTTCATAAAATCATTTGGTGATATTAATTAATTAAATTCTTTTTTCATTTTGCATCTCATAATAATAATAAAAAATAAAAAAGAGTTATCTATCATTTGTNAGAAAGGAGCATAAAAATCTGAAGTTAAACAAAAACATTAATTTTTATCAAATGTTTGCTTTCGTTTAAATTATGATTGTGCGTTCATTCTTTTGCTCATTAGCAAGTTTGACTATTTTGAATAAGATGTTCAATAATTCATCAAATAATATCTTGGCTGATTTCTCATTTTCATAAAATCATTTGGTGATATTAATTAATTAAATTCTTTTTTCATTTTGCATCTCATAATAATAATAAAAAATAAAAAAGAGTTATCTATCATTTGTTTGATTTTGTAAAAAACCAAAATTAATATTTTTCTCTTCTCCATTAACTTGAAGCTTCTATAATTTTAAGATAATTATAAACAATGTTTGTTTAGAACTTATAGTTCATTTAAATTCATTTTTTATTTTATTGTTCTAGATTTTGTTTTATTCACAATTTTTAGGTTATTAATTTATGTTTCTTTTTGTTTCACAGGTTTCTATTATCAAATATTTGATATGGATATGATCATGGCTTGATTTTATTATCCAAATACGTTCAATATGATTGATCCAAACATAATATTGGATTGCTACAAATAATTTTATGAGCAACAACAGATAAAATTTGGAAAGACGTCAAGATCAGATAGACGATTTTGCAGGGATGATTGCAGCCAAACCATGAGGAATTTGAAGAAATGATTGAAAACTTAGAACCCAAGTGAACCCATTTACCTTCCGCGTAGAGATTTTACCAAACAAATGCACTATTTGAGAGATGTTTGGGTGTCTTTATGAGGCAAATTTCAGGTGGCGGAAATTATTAATGACACCCAGACTGTTCATTCATGGTATAAATATATGAGAAAGATCAGAGCCATAGGGATCTAAGAATTGGAGAGGAGGATTTTAATCCTTTCTCTTTTGTATATTATTTATTTTGTAAAATTTTCTTCTTTTCAAATGGAGTAACGGATGGTTGGAATCTTTTGGAGAATAGACGAGTATTTTCAAAGAAGAATATGAAATTCCAGGTTGCTTAATGGCTTTTGTCCTATGAGTAAAATGGTTTTATTTTTATTATAATATATTCATATTCTTTGAATAATTGATTATGCATTGATTTAAATTAGCTTTAGTCTATTTTATCAATACATGGTTAATTGTTATCATTTATGTATTAATTTTTTCAATCTTTAAGAGTTTATTATCTTAAAAATTCTTCCAGGACTACAATATGGGCATGTGATTTTGAGAAAGAATATGGGAAAGTAATTCATCTTTGGCTTTAGAACTGTGTGATACTTATTCCATTTCGTTCTTTCATTATTGGTGTATTATAAAAATGTTATTATGGTTGATTTTAGCTTTAGCTTGTCATCATATGGTGTTTTCATACTGTTAAATGTTATATGCTCCCATAATTTCTTATTCCATTTTTTATGTGTGATCAATCGATCATTTGATTATTGTGAAATTTATTTCTAATGTTAAATGATGGATAATATCAATACTCGTAATTGATTTTTCTTTCGTTCTTAAATATTGATTATCTTAAGATCACACGATTTTTAATTAGTTGTCTTCATGTTGTTATTAATTTACTCCAATATCAAATACTTCTTTGAATGTATTCTGGAAGTGCTAGTAYTGTTCTGTTATAGGTTTCCCTTAACAACAGTACAGGAAGGAGCTCATACAACACATAAAGATAATACCATTTTTGTTGATCAACTACMTATTATTCTATGTGTTATTTAGTTAAATTGGTTATGAATGAAACAATGATTACATTAATTAGCTTTGACTATTTTTGTGTCACTGTTTCAATTGTATTCATTTAGTATTTATTCATTTAATATCTTAAAAAAAAAACCAAAAAGAAGTGTTGTTCAGATTTGATTCATAAACTTTATCAAACAATCATTTTTGCAATATTTCATGCAAATCTTGTAAACTATATATAAATTGTTCATAATCATTTGTATATTCACATTATTAGATAAATATTTGCAATTATTGTGTCGATTGTTAGAATCTTTTCTTTAGTTATTTTATTTCATTTTTCTATCTTTAGGACCCTAGTTGGATAATGGAGCCATTAAACCTATCAAAATAGGTTACACCAAATGGCTTGGGTTATTTAGACAACCCCAGACTGGATCTATTCTTCCAGTTGACGGCATGTCAAATTTTCCTGTCAACAGGTTGGAAAAAGGATTATGTGAACCTCTCCAAAACACCGATTAATCAAGTAGCATCAAATAAATTGATGTTATCCATGCTTGTATGGATTTATTGCACTCATGTTGCTTATATGTTGAAGGGGATTTAGGTAAGAATTCCCTCAGCTAGAATTTGATATCTATATTAATATGTTGATGAGATTTCAATGCATTTATGTGAATGATATTCCACTTGTTGTGGTACAAGTGGAAGGCCTTGGATATATAAACATTGTGTAATCTTTGAATGCATTCATATGAAATAAATGGCATGTCATGTTGTGGTGGTTATGAATTAATAACCAAGGCAAGTTATGAGATATAAGGGCCTATTATAGAAGTGTATGTCGAGACAATTATCCATACATAAGGACATAATGTTGTTGGATATGGAAAGGATATAGTGCTACACAAGTGTCCAATTGTCTCCCCACTTGTATTGGTGTCATGAACTATAACCTTCTTTCCAACATTGAGAACACCTATAGAGGGGAAGAGTTTCTAGCGGGACTGTAACATAGCCAATAGCCTTTGTAACGACCTGCGTCGTTATGACAATCATTCTGGTAACAGGTGCAAATTTTTTCTTTTTTTTTGTGTGTTTAATGTGTGTGCACGCGTGTAGAAGTAACAACACATTTGACTCTAAGTCGCCCCTTGAAAACCAACAAGGCGCGACCACGGTGTTCATCGCAAGAAGACAAAAGCATACGATGATTAACTGTAACAGAATAAGACCATAGGCCAGGTGCACAACGCAAACATTTAGCGACAAGGTAAAACAGACTGCTAATTACGACTGACCTCCCGCCCGTCCTACCCTGCAAGGTTAGGACCTCCAAGACACATAAGCAACGCTCAAGCCCGGTTTCCCATCGTCTTTAACCATTTAAGGTCTCAGGGCTGGCGACTGTTCTGAGGAACATG
>SNQJ01S0143913.1:7284-24372 GCA_010110895.2 Picea sitchensis
GTTAGGTTTTTGGATGTTTAGGGTTTTTGAAACTCCTGTTTATTGTAAAAATGCCTTGAGAGCCTCATTGTAATCATCTTCTTGCGAATGATCGCAGTCGTCACATCTCTTCTCAGAGATAAGCCGCCACCATTCCAACAAGCTTGTTTTTCGCTGCATTTCACAGTTTCAGCTTATTTCCTTATTGAATAGAAAACTAGTTTTATTGTATCTCTGTTATTCTATGTTAAGCATATGGTAATAATCTATAGTCATTTTTTTCTGCTCATAAAATCTGGATCAGTGGTATCAGAGTGGTCTGCTGCTTGTCGTCTTAATGCATGTTCCCAACGAGGTCGGAGTACAAAGATTTGGGTCTCGAGCTTGTTTCTCTTGAGGACAAAATATCTCGCACACTTAAGAGACCTCTCATGGAAGGATAAAAGAAAGATGATGGGACAGGATATCCTTTCAAACTGTTGATTGAGGAATCCCTCACATAACAGAGGAACGGGATGATGGATAATTTCGCACAAATCCTTCGGCGACTACCAACAGGCGACGCATCTTCTTCGAGTGGAGGCACTGCCCCCCTTCAAGGTACAAATAAACTTCGATATTCCTATATTTGAAGGTCAGATAGACACAGATGTTGTAGACAAGTGATTGAATCTACTAGGATGGTATTTCTCTGTCCATAACTTTTCGAATAGAGAAAAGATTACTTTTGCGCTCCTCAAAGACGTTCCCCATGTCAAAGATTGATGGGAAACTTTCTGTGAGCAAAAGGAAACAGAGGAACCCTCATTATTTACAGTCAGGGCCACCTAGGAATCCTTCAGGGATGCTATTAAGGAACAATACTACCCTGTCAGAAGTTATGATGACTTGTATACCAAATGGACCACACTATGGCAAGAAAGAGACCAAGTAGTGCCAGATTTCACAAATATCTTCCACACCTTGTGCACCAAGCTGGGTATCAAATATTCAGAGAGACATCTGGTGCTCAAGTATCATGGTGCTCTGCATTGATACATCCATACCGAAATGGAATTTCTAAACATATCATCCTTGGGCGCGGCCTACCGATATGCCGTCAAAATCGAGCAGAAGCTCAAACAAAAGACACGACAATTTGGGTCGGGGAACCCCTCACAACAAAATCCAGGAAAGGGAGGCTCCAACCCACAAAACAAAGGACAAAGAAAAGATGGACAGTATCAGGACAACCAGTCCAAGCCACAAGCAAAGAAGGATGTCGGAAAGACAAAGAAAGATACCGGAAAGTGGTGCGACTTCCATAAGAGCCCTTGGCATAACACTACTGACTTTCGCTCAAAGCAGACGCTAGTGGCCGAAGTGAAAGCCTCTGAATCAGATGTCGGTTCTGACTCTGAGTCAAAACCAGAAAGGCGAAGATGGATCATTGATGCGGAACCTAGTGCCACCGTTGCTACCACCAAGATCCATCATGGTGAACCAGATGAGCCAGAAGAAGGAGAGCACCTCTTCCATTCACAGATGTGGGTAAAATGCACCCCACTTCACTTCATTGTTGATACTGGTAGCTAGAACAACCTCATCTTAGAAGAGGTCATCAAGCGGCTGGCCCTGCCGACAATGCTGCACCCACAACCCTACACCATTGGATGGCTCTGCCAAGGAAGCGCTCTCCATGTCAGCCAACAGTGTCGACTGTCTTATGGCATCAAGCCCTTCAAAGATGAGGTATTGTGTGATGTTTCTCCTCTCGAAGTTTGTGATGTTCTTTTGGGCCAACCTTATTTATGGAAACATCATGCTATATATGAGTCTAGGCCTCGTAGTGTTATTATTACTTTGAACAAGAAATTGTACAGGATACCCGAGGCTGTCCCACCTAGTGTTATTTCCTTGATCTCTGCTATGCAATGCAGGAAGGTCATCTCTCAGACAGGGAAGTTTGTCTTCTTCATGATTCTCTCTTAGAATGAGAGAGAAATCACAGCCACATCCAGGGTCTATGTGGCCGACCTCTCCACACGGCAGAAGCAAGTAGATAAGGTCGTGGAAGAATACTCGGATATCTTCTCCTCACCTACCGAGGTACCTCTGCACTGTCAGGTCAAGCACCCCATCGATCTGACCCCCGATGCACCACTGCCCAATGGGCCAGTCTATCGCTGCTCTCTGTTAGAGAATGAGGAGATCAAGTGACAGATCCAATAATTGCTCCACAAGGGGCACATTCGTCTTAGCTCATCACCTTGCGGGAGCCCAATCATTCTGGTACAAAAGAAAGATGGAACCTAGCGACTTTGCATTGATTATCGGGCTCTGAATAAAATCACAGTCAAAAACTGGTACCCGATTCCCCGAATCGATGACCTCCTTGATCAAATCATGGGGGCCAAATACTTGAGTAAGATTGATCTGAATTCTGGCTACCACCAAGTCCCGATAGAACAGACAGATGTATGGAAGACCGCCTTCAAGTCAAAGGAAGGCCTTTTTGAATGGTTGGTCATGCACTTTGGTCTGACAAATGCTCCATCCACTTTCATGAGGATGATGGATGATATCCTGCGACCATTCACCAATAATTTTGTAGTGGTGTATCTTGATGACATTCGCATTTACAGCAAGACTTGGGTCGAAATCTTGCAGCATATTCAGCAGGTTCTGCACACCCTGTGGTAGCACAAGCTATATGCCAACTTGGAAAAATGTTCCTTCGGCATGGACAGGGTACATTACCTAGGCTACATCATTGATCGACATGGCATACATGTGGATCCATCCAAGATCCAAGTCATCTGTGACTGGCCAGCCCCAACCACACTCACTGAGCTTCGGAGCTTCTTGGGCCTTGCCAATTTCTACCACAGGTTTGCGTTGGGATTCTCTCAAATTGCATGGGTCCTCAACCAAATAACCAGGTGTGGTGGTAAGGCGAAATTTGTGTGGGGCCGGCCCCAACAACAAGCGTTCGATGATTTGAAGTCGCGCTTGTGCTCAGCCCTAGTACTTTCACTACTAGACCTGCAGCAACCCTTTGAGATTGAGACTGATGCTTCATACTATGTTGTGGGTGCCGTTCTCACGTAGCACGGCCACCCCATGGCCTATCATAGTGCGACACTATCAGATGTTGTCTGTAAGTACCCTACTTACGACAAAGAAATGTACTCCATTGTGCAAGCCTGCCGCCAGTGGAGACATTACATTCTTGGGAGGGAGACAGTCATCCACATTGATCATAACCCACTGCAGTTCATGCAGACACAAGGAAAATTGCAGAATGATCGTCATCAAAAGTGGTCCACATACTTGTAGCAATTCCACCTCAACATCAAATATAAAACAGGAAGCACCAACCGCATCGCCGATTGCCTCAGCAAACCACCAGTCACGACACTCACCACAGTGTCAAAGTTGCAAGTGTCAAAGTTAAAAAATTATTTATCATTATTTTATAGAGGAGGTTATTTGGAGATATCTTGATTTAGTAAATGTCAAAGTTGAAAATTTATCATTATTTAATTGAGGAGGTTATTTGGAGTTAAAAATTTATTTATCATTATTTTAACGAGGTTATTTGGAGATATCTTGATTTCCAAGATTGCAAATGTCAAAGTTGAAAATTTATCATTATTTAATTGAGAAGATTATTTGGAGATATGTTGATTTCCAAGATTGCAGATGTCACTTGAAAATTTATCATTATTTTATTGATGAGGAGGTTATTTGGAGATATCTTGATTTCCAAGATTGCAAATGTCAATGTTGAAAATTTATCATTATTTTATTGAGAGGGGGTTATTTGGAGATATCTTGATTTCCAAGATTGCAAATGTCAAAGTTATAAATTTATCATTAATTTATTAAATTGATGTCAAAATTGAAATTTATTTGGAAATATCTTGATTTCCAAGATTGCAAATGTCAAAGTTGAATATCATTATTTTATTGAGGAGGAGTTATTTGGAGATATGTTGATTTCCAAGATTGCAAATGTTAAAGTTGAAAACTTATCATTTTTCTATTGAGGAGGAGCCAACCTATGGGAAGTATTTTAGTCTCCAAGATTCAAATGTCAAAGTTGAATACTTAACATTATTCTATTGAGGAGGAGGCTAGTTGTGTTTCCTTTCCCTTGTTTTTTTGAAATCATTATTTTATTGATGAGGAGGACGTCAATTGGGTCTCCTTTTCCTCCTCTTGAAAACCTTGTCTCCGTGATGAAAGATGACATGAATGGCACTAATATCTCTATCACCAATAGGATTGATAGGAACACATTCATATAGTTGGAGAAACCCTAAGTGACTTTTTACTCACATCACAAACACACCTCCCCAATGCCCAAAAAGATCAACAGAGATGGTCAATCTCCATTTCAATCTTTCTTCATTGAACAATCGTCTACGAGGACAAATTCACATGTATTTATCCCCACAACATGGTTTGGAAGGACAAGTTCACATGTATCAAAGAGTTGTCAAATCATGGAATATTTATTGTGGGTTCCTTCTATTAGATAGTGCTTCATTCCCTTCCTTCCATATAAAAAACGAGATTCAACATGAATAAAATTTTCCATGATGATTGGGATTTTACAATGAAGGTAACTTGTCTCCTAGGAGTGCATATCTCTAAGAAATATAAATGGGTAAAGGTTCACAATAGAAGGAATCAACCTAGCCCCAAGTAGAGCCTTTTCCAACTTCTAATATGCCTACCAATAGGGAACCCAACATGGTGAATAATATACACAAGGACAGTGACAATCTTAGTACAAATTTGGAATTTTACTACTAAGTTAGAGATTTATTGATTCGTTTTGTTGTTTTTTCTTCAACCCTTTGAACCACCACCTTCGAATGCTCTTTAGGTGAGACTTGGAAACCAAAGGAACGTGATAGTAAATTTACAACCTCGATGTGGTTAAATCTAGGACCAACCTAGCCTTCAATCCATTTAAGCATGTCTATATCTTTGTCTATAGTGTTGTGTTTTCTCCCACTTGATATTGGAGACAAAAATATTACAACAAATATATAAATATCCTATAGTGTTATCCTAGGAGATTCGATATTTTTGAACATCCTGGAATGATGGTTAGTGAAGTGTACATTGACTAGTTGCCTCACATCAAGGTTGGGAAATGGAATATATTTAATAATGCCTTGGCTCAACTTATTATACAAAGATAGCCTAGGGCTTCAACTGCTATGACATATAAACTAGGGGCTAGTGGATGGATCTAAACATACCATTTCCTTATGATTTGCATCTATTAGTAGTTAGGCACATTGAAGCTTCAACAAAGAGAGTTTTTGTAGAAATAATTAAGGATTCAAACCCCAAATCCTTTAGCATGGCCAATATGAAAGACCACTTCACTTGATCATATGCATTTTCAAATTCAATTTTGATGAAGAGAGCGTCTAGATCTAGAGGATGAGCCCACTGCATGGCCTCTCAAGGAAAAATGACATTGTCATGAATAAATCATCGTTGACCTTTTTCTTCATGTAATTTTTTTTGGGTAAGATGTTCTTAATATGAAGAGCTAGGGTCTTTACCAAAATTTTGTAAGAATCATTAACAAAGTGATAGGACGCCATTTTGCAATTATCTTAGCATCCCTAACTTTGAGAAGGAATCAAATGAGGCCTAGATTTATGCAGGATCCTAAGGAGTATTTTCTTAATGCTTCCTTATAGTCTTGTAGTATTATTAGGATGACAAAGTTCCATGTTGCTTCATATAACTTGTGTGCCTTATCATTGAACGTTTTTTTAGGGTTGTCAACAAGCTTGTTAAGAGTTGATTCTTGTTTACATGCTCTTACATGATCCTTTGAGAGTTGATGTGGGACTATGTCCAAGGAATTTTGCATGACCACCTCACATTACTCTATATCCCCATGGGACTAAAACACTATCTTATAGTGATTGAAAAAATCACTTTCATTATCTTTTTGGATAGTCACTCGCCCAACTATAGTCTTGAGAGATCCAATATTTTCCCTAGTCTCCTTTGTGGTTAGGTCTTTGAATTAGGCCTTAGTTATCCTATTTCTCATCTTAATCCAATCCAATTAGGTTATGAGTTGTGCCTCTCTAGGTTTGCAAGACTCCTATGTTTTTAGAAAATGCATCAACATTGTTGTGTAGGGTTGTTATTCTTCATCATAAGGGTTTCCCTATAGTCACCCAAAATCATATTCCAACACCTCCTTAATATCCTTACAAAATTTTATATGCACAAAGGAAATTTAATGGCCATAACATTAAAGGAAAACCATAGACCTAGAGATGACATCCTCCCACCAAGATCCATTGTTTGTCTCCTTTAGTCTTTAGTATAAAATATTCCAAATTATTTTGATACACATAAAGCAACTAGGGTTTTGGAGACGTGAAACATTAAAAAAGAAATGAGTCTTATGTAGTCTCATATTTTTTTGTGAAAGAAATGAGTCTTGTGTAGTCTCATATTTTTTGTGCCTTAGGATATTGATAATTAAATAGGCTGGTGGCTTGAGATAGCGGCGTCCCCCCTAGGAATTGGGTAGGTTGTCTGCAATCAAAAATAAAATAGAAATAATTTTGTTGAAATAACATGGCTTTGTTGAGCCTCTTCAGAATCTATTGAGGGCCTTTGTAGAGGTTGTTTCATGCAAGTCATAATTCAACTGATTAAAGGCATACCAAGCATATGTCTCTTTTAAGGCATGAACACAAGTAACATGTTTTCCTTTTCCTCCTATATTTCAACCATATTAAAGTCATTGTAGACCAACTAAGGATCCTCTATTATTTCAATGGTCATCCATATCCAAAGGTACACACCTTCTACCACATAATTGAGAATATGAATGTTGGTCAAGCTAAGGATCTAACTATCCAAGTTGAGCAATGTCCAAACAAGTCTCTAATTAGGCACAATTATGTAGATAACCACAACATAATCCAACTATGCGAATATTAGGGTTGTCACACCCTTCCCCTTCCTTCACCTTGATTAGGAAAAAAATAAGTAGCATTTGACAAAATTACATGCAATGCCATCCTAAACAAAATACCAATAAGTTCAATTTCTTGCAAACATAAACTATCCAACCCAGAGTGGGATGGATCTAAATATATTGAACCATATGTTTTCTATAATGGTGTGATAAGCCTTATACATTCCATGAGGAATATTCATTGAGAAATGGTGGGATTTATTTCCATCTCCTCATCATCTCCAAGCTCATCTAAGATCACCAACTAGCCTATTTCTCCTACTCGCCTACTTGGCGTCGCTTTAAGGGATTTTTTTTAGCAATTCATGTTAGGATATTTAGACACTTAGGATTTAGTTAAGATCAACTTGGTATGATGTGTTGTTAGGTAAAAGTGTGTTTCTTTAGTATGCATTAGTATGCATTTGTAGTTAGGTAATATAACGGTCACGATATGTTCCTAACATAGAGTGATCCAATGGTTCATATTATCCTCGATCTTAACGACTACATTGATATGGTCCATAATATCCATTTAAAAAGAATGGAGGGTCATTTTCTGTTGATCGGTTGTGAGAAACTCTCTTTTAAATCTCTCTGTAATATTTTATTTTGCATTAATAAATTTCTCCAAGTGGCCACATTGGTTGGGGCCATGGATATTTCCCCACATGGGTCTTACCATGTAAAAACATCGGTGTGTTGATATTTGATTCGGTTGTGTAAGTGGTTACTGAAGGTGTTCATCCTCTATTGGAATACATATGTTGTTGAACATGGTAATATGTTGTCGAACATGGTATCAGAGCGCATTTGAAGACCCACTCCCATTGTAGATTGAGATCGTGAAGTTGTGTTGTTGCATCTATGGTTTATTTCATTTTCGTAAATTTATGGGCTAAGAGGATCATTCCATTGCGTCCAGAGAACTTGTTTAAGTTAGGAGTGCCTTTCGTTTCACTCAAAAAGGTTCTCGTTTTCCTAAGATACGACCATTTTAGTCAGATGCGAAGGTATAAAGCCTGAATATGCCCTTTTAAATTTTTGCAGAGATAATATTTCAGTTTTTTATTTTTTATTTTTGGGTCGCTACTCTTTTCAATTTGTGTATGTTCTTTGCCTTGTGCTCTATGTGATCTCGAAAAATCAGAAACACAGCGGAAAGGGTTTTCTTGTCTGTGGATACTCTTTGTTGTGTTCTCTAAGTGATCTCTATAAATCAAAAACAGAGGGAAAATTTGCATCTTCTGGGTAAGCTAATTGAGATCTAACCCTTATTGTCATCAAGAAGCGAAATTTTTTTCTTGTGTGAAAATATTTTTTTATGAGCATGCTCTCCAAGGTCGACTTCCCCAATCCTCCTTTAGATTATAATATGTTTTGTACTAGCTCACTTGGCTAAAAGTTACTTTACTTTGTAAGAGGTCTTGAGTTCAAGTCTCATTTTTGTTACTTTTTTTGAAAAAAATCATGCATTAATTGTAAAGTGTATTTCACTTAAGTTATAAAAGTGAATCACTATTAAATGACTTTAATATTTTATTTTAAGTTATTTTTCTTGCAACTTTCAATTACAAAATAACTTCATTGTAAAAGTGATTCCCGCTTATTCTGTAAAAGTGGGTCATTTCATAAGTAACTTATTGAAAAGTGACCTTATAGGCACAGTTATGAGGAGGACCAACTTCTACTTACCACGTGGCTCTTTGGTTACCGTTTATGCATTTTTTCAAAAGGACATAACTTTCACATCCGAAGTCTGTTTTCAGTGTCGTTTTTTTTAAACATCCTATTTTTTCGAGATCTTTCCATCCAGACCATCAATTTCATATTTTTATGAATATTTTAATATGGCATATCCCAATGCTTTTTTTCTTACCGATACAAACTACTTCTCATGGAAATCCCATATGGAAGATGCATTATGAAATAAAGGATTGTATCAGATTGCCTTGGGAAAATAACTAGAACCCACTAATGATGAAAATAAAGTCAAATGGGTTAATAATAATGATGAAGCACATGGACTAATTAGAATTTCCATCTCTCCTAATTTAAGGTTTTCACCTTCAAGGAATTGATGACCCTGACGATGCTTGGGAAAATCTTGAAGTTGTATTTGGTAGACACAATATTATTCGATCCCATCAGATAGAAAATCAAATAATGACCTTAAGTCCAAATGAATTTCCTTGCATTGAAGACTATTTATCTAAGTTCATAACACTTAGAATTTTATGTAAAGAGTGTCAAATATATTTGGAGGATGAACATTGCATATATATTATTCTTTCTAAGCTTGGTAGTGCATATTCAGTGTTTGCATCTACCTTTTATGCCACGAGAGAATATCTAGGGACTTCTTATAGAAAACCCATTCTTGAGTTCTTTTGTGATGCTTTGATTAGAGAGAAAGAGAGCAAGATAAGCTTATGCAACTTAGAGTGATCAACACTACAGGTACATCCAACAAAGACTTAGTTTTCAAGCAGAAAGATAAATCCAAGAATCCCAAGAAACGTCCTCGCCGCAACAACAACAAAAACAAGGGTCCCAAACCCTCTCCACCAACTTTTGCTCCTAATTGTGACAAAGGCACTAAATCCAAAAGTAGGAAGACTGATAACAAACATTGCAACTTTTATGAGAAAAATGGTCACTTGGAGTCTAAATGTTTTAAAAAGATGAAAGTCTTAGAAACAATGATGAAGAAGCACAAAATTAGTATTGATTCTTCTTCTTCTTCTTCTTCTCATGGGCATGCACTTTATGCTTTTGGTTTCTCCTGCAATGCAAGCTCTACTTCTTGTTCTGATGAGTGGCTTATTGAATTTGGAGTATATTATCATATGGCTAAGGATAAAGCCTTATTTTCTGCTCTAAATGAATGTAACACCAAGAAAATATTTGTTGGTGATGATAAATCTCTTGGTGTTGTAGGGTATGGAATAGTTTAGGTAGATAATGGTCATTTCAATGATGTCTTATGTGTTCCAAGTCTTTCCTGCAACCTTCTATCAATATATCAAATAACTCATTTAGGTGAAGGTAAAACCATAGAGTTTTTTCCTCACCAAGTTGTAATTAAGGATTTAAAATATCCTAAGCATGTCCTCTCAACTGGAATTGTTGATGATAGTACCAGGTTGTACAAGTTTGAAAACTTTGGGTCATCACCTTTTCCATCTATTTTTGTTGCTCATAGCTATGACTTGATCAAACTTTGGCATGTGCAGTTTGGTCATCTAAACTATCACTCATTGCGGAAACTATGTAATCAATAGATGGTGATTGGTCTTCCTATTGTTTCTTGTAGATATGGTGTTTGTGTCGGTTGTGTTCTCGAAAAACATCATCGAGACAATTTTGGCAAACATGCCTCTTGGCATGCCTCGACCCCTTTGCATCTTGTTCACACTGACTTGTGTTGTCCACTTTCTTCTCCTTCTTTTTCTGGGTGCAAGTATTTCTTAACTTTCATTGATGACTTCTCTCGACTCACTTGGGTTTACTTATTAAAACTTAAGAGCGAAGTGATTGACAAGTTTTTGGCCTACAAGTCCCTTCTAGAAAAACAATATGGACATCAACTTCAAAGGTTAAGAGTAGATAATGGAGGTGAATATGTGAACAATAATTTTACAAGTTACTGCACTACACAGAGGATCCAAATGCAACACATTGTTCCATATGCACCATAATAAAATGGTGTTGCTGAGAGAAAGAATCACAAATTAAAAGAAATGGCTAATTGTATGATCCAATCTAAGGGATTAAGTCCTAATTATTGGAAGGGATTCATTAACTGTGCAAATTACATAGTAAATCACACTCCCAGAAAGTCTCTAAAAAATATAACATGAGAAGAAGCATGGAATAAAATAAATCCATATGTAAGCCACTTCCATGTATTCGGAAGTGTTGCATGGGATCACATTCCTGATGAGAAAAGGAAAGATTTACAACCTAAAAGTGAGAAGTGTATTTTTGTTGGATATTGTGAAGATGTAGAAGGTTACATACTTCTTCAACCTCATTCCGATGAAATTATTATTTGAAGAGATGTTAAATTTGATGAAAATCTCTTGGCCTAAGAGCCTAATTCAATGTTTGTTTCATCTACGGCTTGCAATCCATCTTCAACATTTGTTCCTTCTTATGTTCATATTATGGTTTCTTCTTCTTTAGATGATGATAGTGAGGATGAAAATCCACCTCCGCATTCTCACCTTCCTCCAGATGAGTCCATTGAGCATGAATTTTGTAACATCCCTCATTACCAACACTAACAAAATGATCTGATACCACTCTGATATGTTCCCCGTTACCAACACTAATAAAATGCTTTGATTCCAACCTGTAACATCCCCAGCTTACTGCGGAGAAATTCCACTCCAAAAATATAGTGCACATATTCTACACTATAATGTTAATCTGCGCAGAAACAAGTGAGGTAATGCGCACGATCCCAAGTTGGATCATGCCACACACATTTTCCTCTTCAGAAAAGGTGTTCGTCCTCTATTGGAATACATATGTTGTCAAACATGGTAATATGTTGTTGAACATGGTATCAGAGCACATTTGAAGACCCACTCCCATTGTAGATTGAGATCATGAAGCTGTGTTGTTGCATCTATGGTTTATTTCATTTTCGTAAATTTATGGGCTAAGAGGACCATTCCATTGCGTCCAGAGAACTTGTTTAAGTTAGGAGTGCCTTTCGTTTCACTCGAAAAGGTTCTCGGTTTCCTAAGATACGACCATTTCAGTCATATACGAAGGTATAAAGCCTGAATATGCCCTTTTAAATTTTTGCAGAGATAATATTTCAGTTTTTTATTTTTTATTTTTGGGTCACTACTCTTTTCAATTTGTGTAATGTTCTTTGCCTTGTGCTCTGTGTGATCTCAAAAAATCAGAAACATAGTGGAAAGGGTTTTCTTGTCTGCATATACTCTTTATTGTGTGCTCTATGTGATCTCCATAAATCAGAAACAGAGGGAAAATTTGCATCTTTTGGGTAAGCTAATTGAGATCTAACCCTTATTGTCATCAAGAAGCGAAATTTTTTTCTTGTGTGAAAATATTTTTTTATGAGCACGCTCTCCAAGGTCGATTTCCCCAATCCTCCTTTAGATTATAATATGTTTTGTACTAGCTCACTTGGCTAAAAGTTACTTTACTTTGTAAGAGGTCTTGAGTTCAAGTCTCATTTTTGTTACTTTTTTTGAAAACAATCATGCATGAATTGTAAAGTGTATTTCACTTAAGTTATAAAAGTGAATCACTATTAAATGACTTTAATATTTTATTTTAAGTTATTTTTCTTGCAACTTTCATTTACAAAATAACTTCATTGTAAAAGTGATTCCCCCTTATTCTGTAAAAGTAGGTCATTTCATAAGTAACTTATTGAAAAGTGACCTTATAGGCACAGTTATGAGGAGGACCAACTTTTGCTTACCACGTGGCTCTTTGGTTACTGTTTATGCATTTTTTCAAAAGGACATAACTTTCACATCCGAAGTCTGTTTTTCAGTGTCGTTTTTTTTAAACATCCTATTTTTTCGAGATCTTTCCATCCATACCATCAGTTTCATATTTTTATGAATATTTTAATATGGCATCTCCTGATGATTTTTTGCTTACCGATACAAACTACTTCTCATGGAAATCCCATATGGAAGATGCATTATGAAGTAAAGGATTGTATCGGATTGCCTTGGGAAAATAACTAGAACCCACTAATGATGAAAAGAAAGTCAAATGGGTTAATAATAATGATGAAGCACATGGACTAATCAGAATTTCCATCTCTCCTGATTTAAGGTTTTCACCTTCAAGGAATTGATGACCCTGATGATGCTTGGGAAAATCCTGAAGTTGTATTTGGTAAACACAATATTATTCGATCCCATCAGATAGAAAATCAAATAATGACCTTAAGTCCAAATGAATTTCTTTGCATTGAAGACTATTTATCTAAGTTCATAACACTTAGAATTTTATGTAAAGAGTGTCAAATATATTTGGAGGATGAGCATTGCATATATATTATTCTTTCTAAGCTTGGTAGTGCATATTTAGTGTTTGCATCTACCTTTTATGCCACGAGAGAATCTCTAGGGACTTCTTATAGAAAACCCATTCTTGAGTTCTTTTGTGATGCTTTGATTAGAGAGAAAGCGAGCAAGATAAGATTATGCAACTTGGAGTGATCAACACTACAGGTACATCCAACAAAGACTTAGTTTTCAAGCAGAAAGATAAATCCAAGAATCCCAAGAAACGTCCTCGCCGCAACAACAACAAAAACAAGGGTCCCAAACCTTCTCCGCCAACTTTTGCTCCTAATGGTGACAAAGGCACAAAATCCAAAAGTAGGAAGACTGGTAACAAACATTGCAACCTTTATGAGAAAAATGGTCACGTGGAGTCTAAATGTTTTAAAAAGATGGAAGTCTTAGAAACAATGATGAAGAAGCACAACTTTAGTATTGATTCTTCTTCTTCTTCTTCTTTTTCTCATGGGCACGCACTTTATGCTTTTGGTTTCTCCTGCAATGCAAGTTGTACTTCTTGTTTTGATGAGTGGCTTATTGAATTTGGAGTATATTATCATATGGCTAAGGATAAAGCCTTATTTTCTGCTCTAAATGAATGTAACACCAAGAAAATATTTGTTGGTGATGATAGATCTCTTGGTGTTGTAGGGTATGGAATAGTTTAGGTAGATAATGGTCATTTCAATGATTTCTTATGTGTTCCAAGTCTTTCCTGCAACCTTCTATCAGTATATCAAATAACTCATTTAGGTGAAGGTAAAACCATAGAGTTTTTTCCTCACCAAGTTGTAATTAAGGATTTAAAATATCCTAAGCATGTCCTCGCAACTGGAATTGTTGATGATATTACCAGGTTGTACAAGTTTGAAAACTTTGGGTCATCACCTTTTCCATATATTTTTGTTGCTCATAGCTATGACTTGATCAAACTTTGGCATGAGCAGTTTGGTCATCTAAACTATCACTCGTTGTGGAAACTATGTAATCAATAGATGGTGATTGGTCTTCCTATTGTTTCTTGTAGAGATGGTTTTTGTGTCGGTTGTGTTCTCAACAAACATCATTGAGACAATTTTGGCAAACATGCCTCTTGGCATGCCTCGACCCCTTTGCATCTTGTTCACACTGACTTGTGTGGTCCACTTTCTTCTCCTTCTTTTTCTGGGTGCAAGTATTTCTTAACTTTCATTGATGACTTCTCTAGACTCACTTGGGTTTACTTCTTAAAACTTAAGAGCGAAGTGCTTGACAAGTTTTTGGCCTACAAGGCCCTTGTAGAAAAACAATTTGGATATCAACTTCAAAGTTTAAGAATAGATAATGGAGGTGAATATGTGAACAATAATTTTACAAGTTACTGCACTACAAAGAGGATCCAAATGCAACACATTGTTCCATATGCACCATAATAAAATGGTGTTTCTGAGAGAAAGAATCACAAATTAAAAGAAATGGCTAATTGTATGATACAATCTAAGGGATTAAGTCCTAATTATTGGAAGGGATTCATTAACTATGAAAATTACATAGTAAATCACACTCCCATAAAGTATCTAAAAAATATAACATGAGAAGAAGCATGGAATAAAATAAAGCCATATGTAAGCCACTTCCATGTATCCGGAAGTGTCGCATGGGATCACATTCCTGATGAGAAAAGGAAAGCTTTACAACCTAAAAGTGGGAAGTGTATTTTTATTGGATATTGTGAAGTTTTCAAAGGTTACATACTTCTTCAACCTCATTCTGATGAAATTATTATTGGAAGAGATGTTAAATTTGATGAAAATCTCTTGGCCTAAGAGCCTAATTCAATGTTTGTGTCATCTACGACTTGCGAGCCATCTTCAACATTTGTTCCTTCTTATGTTCATATTATGGTTTCTTCTTCTTTAGATGATGATAGTGAGGATGAAAATCCACCTCCGCATTCTCACCTTCCTCCAGATGAGTCGATGGAGCATGAATTTTGTAACATCCCTCATTACCAACACTAACAAAATGATCTGATATGTTCCCCGTTACCAACACTAATAAAATGCTTTGATTCCAACCTGTAACATCCCCAGCTTACTGCGGAGAAATTCTACTCCAAAAATATAGTGCACATATTCTACACTATAACGTTAATCTGCGCAGAAACAAGTGAGGTAATGCGCACGATCCCAAGTTGGATCATGCCACACACATTTTCCTCTTCAGACACTAGTTATAACAGTGGAATTAACACATAATACAACTGCACACATAGTCATTCAAATCACACAAGTATTATTGTGCGTGTAACCACTCTGAAAAGATGATTACTATTGTGTGTTCTACCATTCTAGTGTCACACACAAATTATGTTCTCCTTGTGCATGGACTGCTTTCCAGTGCGCACAACAAACCCAACCTCTTTCGCGCACAGATTATTTCCTTGTGCACACAAAAATTCTATCCTCACCTCAGAAACTCATGATCATTATAACAAAATTAACTAATAGGAGTACTTAATAATTGTCATACTTTTCATGTGAGAAAACAAATATTGAATAACAACATTATGTTGTACATGTGCATAAAAAATTATACAAAATAACGACAATTGATCATATGGAACATCATACTGGAAATAAACCCATATCAGACATAGGTAAATAAGCACATAGAAAATTAGGAAAGCAAATAAATGTTAGGGTCCTAACCCGCACATAGGTAGAACAATATATTCGGATGTAATAAAGGTCAATATTAACAAGGCCTTGCAATAAAATAGAATAATTCGGATGTAAGAAGACCTAATAGAAGCTTCCACTTCTAGAAGGATCTTCCTC
The DNA here is from genome assembly GCA_010110895.2 of Picea sitchensis. Taxonomy (NCBI): domain Eukaryota; kingdom Viridiplantae; phylum Streptophyta; class Pinopsida; order Pinales; family Pinaceae; genus Picea; species Picea sitchensis. Next base: position 23,145 of record SNQJ01S0143913.1, read on the forward strand.
TAGATGCTTCTTTTGATAGACATATTTAGTATAAATAGGAGTCGAGGGTATGAGAACCCTAGCTTGGATATTATTGTAATAGAGCTCTGCTCAACTGGAGGTTGCCCCCTTGAAGAGGCCCGTGAACATTGCTTTCAGAATCAAAGTGTTATTTCTGTTGCTATTCTTATATCATTTCAGTGCTATTGTGGTGAATGTTCTGGTTATATTGTTGTTATTCTACCATTTCCAACATTTTATTTCTGTTCTGCATACTTTTTATATCTGGTATATTACAAGTGGTATCAAAGCACTTTCCTCGGCAGAAAGTGCGGGTTAAATTTTTTTTTAGGGTAGAGACGTATTCCGACGTCTTTAAGCCACAAAGATCTGTCGTTACACGCATAAACCCAAAGTTGAGGGATTCATACACACATGAAATACAAGTGGTACTTAAGCACACATCTGTTGGCCACCCTTGTAACCCCTGTTGGTACCCCTTCAAGTGGTAGCACATCAGACATCACAAGTGTATGGATCGACCTAGATTATCTGAAGCCCTATTTAGATAAACCGATCGGTCGCCTGACTGCTATAGTGTCACCGAGAACAACACTCAGGAAGATACTCTCTAGTACCTGGGTAGTCGGGTCATACGGCTAAGGGTACGGTTTATCCTCCTTAGTTAGTGCCTTGAGATATTGGGCCGAGTACTATTGTTGGACCCCATATGTATATTAGAGAGTTATAGCACAAGGCAAACCCTTGTCTGTAGAACCCTTGAATACCTAACCCTTGGGGACAAAAACATAAACAAATTAAAACATAAACATAATCAATTGTGTTCAGGTTGCCAAGTAAATACACATTTCTTTATGGTTAATCATTTGGGCATTTCCTCTCTGTAGTATTCTGCAGACCAGAGTATAACTCCGCAGATGTAAAAAAAATTTAAAAAAAGTTTGGAAATTTTTTCACCATTATTTGAGACCTATTCCATTGGATTCATCTCTTCGCCCTTATCATGTTCATCCATATCATTTTTTGGAAAAAAAATTTACCCCGCCCACCCCTTTTCAGTTCCCCCATCCTCATGGCCCATACCCGTAGCCAAGACTTGGAAGCTCACTTCAACACCTTGCAATCTGGTCTCATCGAGACCCAACAAGAAGTGAAACAACTCAGTGCCAATGTTGCCTCCATCAATACAACCACGCATTCCTCAATGGAGGAAATCAAACAAGACCTC
>SNQJ01S0143914.1:6719-16914 GCA_010110895.2 Picea sitchensis
AAAAAAACCTTCACAATATTAGAGCTCCACTGAAAACCGGAATAAACGAATAATAGCCTTACCCGCCACCTTCCCTAATTTATTTGACATTCGACACATGCAGAATAAATCAGATTAAAGGCGGGAGCATACAACCTAACGCGTCGTAATTTAAGTAATTAGTGGATTCCACGTGTCATTAATTGATTATCTTAGGTGACTAATACCTATTTAACTTTCGCGTATCTCCAATCCGAGAAGAGGAAGTGACCGTCCGCTCAAAACACAAGGAAATGACTGGTCCCTTTTGATGACGTGGCTATTTCTAAGTCACGATCATTGTATGTCATAAATTTGTTTTGTCAGCCCAAATTGTAGTGTAGTTCAGTGGGCGAGATCTGTAATTAGTTAATCATATTAGTTGAGGCCGGTTACAAGAAATATTTTGTATTTTCTTAATCAGGACAATATTGAACATCTTGAGAATCGAAAGATTCTCAAGGCTGTTCGTAATTGTAACTTTTCCAAGATTAGTTAGATGAGGAAGCTATTAAAAAGAAGAACATCTTTTCTCCCAAGTTAGTCTAGTTCTGGGAAACAATTAGTTTGGTCGATGAAAAACAAAATTTGTACCTGCGCTTTCTGATTTCTGAGTAATAAATATCTGGCAAGTTTGTGGTTCAATTTTATGTGTGATTAAGTTGTTGTTCCTGTAAATTTTCCAGCCCCTACTAAGGAGGAAAGGCCCTCCTCTTTAGCAAGGTTCCCACTATTGTAGGTAGACTTACTTTGTTTTCTCGTAGGTATTATCTTTGCTGTTAGTATCATCCATAATTAATTTTGAGTGTTTTGGTGCAGATGCGATTTGTTGTTATTCAAATGTAATTTGGACTAGATTTATTTATAACATTACTATTATAGGTTACAATGTGGTTAATGGTCTTCTTTGTTGTTGAGGTTAATGAAATCTAGTGAAATTGTAGGCGTTATTGCTAGCCATTTTGTAGGTGGTTTTATCGTACATCATTAATTGTTATCAGAATTGTGTGATATCAGCAAGGTGTGCCCTTTTCCATTGAGTGCATTGTTTCCTTCAAGGAGCAGTCTATTTTGATTCATTTCTCGCAGCCTGGTTTGTTTATTTCCTTTCAACAAATGATTTATCTTAAGCAGTGTGACTTTATTACCAACAAGATTGTTACATTTCATTCCCAACAAGTGTGTTTCCTATTTCAATGCAAGTGGGGATTGATTTCATTTCTAGTAAATGTGTTTCCCATTTTAATAGAATTGAGGATTGATTACATTTAAAACAAGTGTGTTTTCCATGTTGATGTAAGTAAGGTCTAAAATGATTTACAACAATGTGTTTCCATACAACGTGATTTTGATGCATAGTGTTTCATTCCAGCAAGAGCGTGCTTCCACATTTAATAATGTGGTCTTATCTTAGCGAGCCTTCTATTTTAACCATTTTTCCTTAAGTAACCTATAATATACATTGAATGGTGAGGTTTGGTTCTCCAGATTTCAGGATAGTGCTAGCTAGGAGTTGTTTCCTGCATATATTTTGCATGATAACCTTGCAAGAAGAAATGAACCCCAGTTTGAAAATTAAACGTATTGGATGTTTTATAAGACAATTAAACACACCAACAATGAGCTTATCAAGTAAGTCATCAATTCAAGGCAAATGATACTTGTTCTTAATTGTGACCTTGTTCAACGTTTTTTATTCAAAGCACATTAAAAAATTCCCACTCTTCTTAAATTTAGTCGTACTTTACGTAAAAAATAGGCAAATTTTTAAAGAAAAAATGACCAATGAGTGAAACTATATATATGTTTTATAAATGGAAAAAAAATATCCAATTGGCAAAAATTCACCCCTAAAAAATACTATGGATCTATCTGACTATTGCAAGAATATTTTCTCCTTGGATGCTTTCTTTTACTTCATCATCCATACATTCAACATTCTTCTCATCACAATCTATATTGACTTTATGGAGTTCCAACAAATCATGTCCAATTATTCCATCATAGGCTTCCAAATCCAGTTCATGAAAACATACATCATTGTCCCATTCCCCTAATTTTACTACACATCCATCAAGTGCATTGTTGATCCATTTCTAACACCATTATTCATTTGTACCTTCCATGGGTCTTGGATCTTCTCGGCATGGAACTTAGAATTAGTGACCACCATAGGGGATATAAAGTTGTTTGTACTCCTAATATCAATCAAGAAAGTGAAGGATTGACTAGAAATGTTACCTCTATCTTGAATAAGGGAATATTGATATTTTTTTCTTGACTATATATTTTTGCATAAATCCTTCCTCTTATGACATCTAGAACAATCCCTTTGGGCTCTATATGGTTCATTGTGCCTCAATTCTGGTCCTTTATCTTTCTACATTTGTAGGACTTGTGCCCAAATTATTTGCATTTGAAACATTCGACTCCCAAGTGCACAGGTCTTGTATTTCCTTGTCATCTATCTTCTTTCTTGCATTTAGGAGGTGGTGCTAGAGTGAATCTTCAATGACTAAACTTTCATCTCTAGTTCTTCTAATATTGATTATTTGGTTAAGTTTTCCACTTAAATTGCTCCTCTGTTAGGCTTTAGCTCTACATAGTGTAGTCCTCTTCATTACATTTAACAAGGATTTCAGCATTAATTTTTTAACTCTATCTCTAGCATGGTACCCAATCCCTTCAATAAATCTCCCAAATTCGATCTTTTCACTAAGTCCAACAACATTCTTGCCCAATTCTACAAAATCATGTTCATATTCTTCCTTTGTCATACTATCCTATTTGAGTGTGAAAAATTCATATTCCTTATTCTAATAGTACATCTCTCCAAGATACTTCTCCTCAAAAGAAGTCTTGAACCGATACCAACTTAGGTGCTCTTCATCCACATTTTCAATTTTCTTAAGATGGTCCCACCATAAATTTGTATCATCAGTGAAATTGTAGCGGGAAAACTTGGTATTTTCCAAAGGGTTTAAATCATACCTCATCATGTGCCTCTCATTGTTCAACATCAATGATTCGGCTTCATTACCTCTTCTAATGAACCCATTGAAAGTGGGAACCTTTTGTTTCCTTAATTCATAACCCATTCCTAGGTATCATGTGTTAAGTTAAATTTTATTTTAATGTGAATTTTGTTATATGATTTTGGTTGTTTTTCTTGTTTTAGTACTAATCAAAATATTATGAATATGTATGTAGGCACCATCATTTTTCGGCTGTTCAACATTACCATCTTTCCCCATCCATCTTGCACTTGGGGTCGATAGATCACCCCATTTTCAAGTATCATGTCTTGAGTTAAATCTTGTTTTAATGTGAATTTTTTTATCTTTTTTTGGTTGATTTTCATGTTTTTGCACTAATAAAAATATTATAAATGTGTATGTGAGCACCATCATTATTTGTCCGTTCACCACTACCACCTTTCCCCATCCATATTGCACCTACATAATACAACCAATATTACAAGGTGAATTTGATCTTTGGCCACCCTACCCCAACACATTGGATTCCATCCCCCCCAAGTTACTTCATCCTATCCTACAACCCATGGGGGTTTATCGCCACACACCCCCACCAAGTTTTCCATTCCATCCATCCACTATGGCTACACCTATCCACCATGCACCAATTCACACTATTGAAGTGGCCTTTGTTGTATCCACTATGGTTGCACTAGTCTGCCTTGCTGCAACCCCCCTTATTTCATCCACTTTGGCTACACCCATGGACCCTACACTAGGTGTTTCCTCAAAGCATCTTGTCCAACTGAGTGCAATTCCATCTCCTATCCAATTTCCACCATTTCTCGAGTTATTCATAGTGAGATTATCCATTGATGAAATTTTTATCTAGCATAAATGGAAATGATTTTAGGCATTTGGATTAAATTTCATGCTTTGATTCTTGTAACTAGTGTAGGGAGGCATTGTGGAGAGGTTAGGGTCATGGAGGAGGGAAACATTCTGATGATTTGCACTCTCATTTGTGGTGATTTTTTTTATGATGAATTATAATGTTTCATTTTTGTAAATGTGTTAATTGATATAATTGTGGGAAAAACTTATAAAAATGTTGTTTCCTTTTCTATTCTCTATAAAGACAAACAACTCTAAGACATAAGAAGACTCAAGTTTCCTATAGGAGTAAGAGGAGGAAGATCATCTTTGTGGATCCACTTGGTAGTGGAGAGGGTGGTGAGGCTAAATGAGTGACCTATTATGTATCTCAACCATGATGTGCCATTTTGGGCATGAGGTACCATTTTGTATCTAGGGCACAAGCTGCCATTATTCCATGTTTGGGCATGAGGTGCCATTATGTATCTTGGGAACGATATATAATTTTGTAAAAAATGTACAGATTAAACAATTTTGAATATAAATATGTGGATTTGGACATGTGTATAATTATTTCTTTATGGTTAATTTTTTATTAATAGTGTGCTGTTATTCTAGAGTTTTTTGTTTATTTGGCGTTTATGATTGAATCAACCGAGTTTTTGTTTATTTGATTTGATGTTTACACCTTCATATTTTTTTGTTCACAATTTGTAAGTGATGTCCTTTAGAATATAAGTTTCTTACTTAAACCAAATGATTATCCTTCAGAATATATCTTATGGGTCTTTATGGTTAAGGATGTGTGTGTGTGTTGCCTATGTTCATGAATGGATTTGAATCCCTGTCAAAATTTTCACAACATCTATTTTATTTGGAAGGTTTTCCTACTTGCATTTTCTCTGAATGGGAACTGAATTGCATGGTGTGTTGGAAGAGGAATAAAGGTCCTAGTAGTGGTCAAGATTATAAACAAGGCTAACACGGTTGTTTTCATCCACTTTCACTCCATAGTGTCATCATTTATGAAGCTACTAACCTTCACATCTAAACATATTTGCTTCACCACAACACACATTTACTCATTACACCAATATTTCTCCTTTAGCATTTATTTTTTTGTGAGAAACCCTCATGATAAGAAATTACTGGTGGATCAAACTCCTATTTGAAATGTATTTATTTTATGCCCACAAACAAGGATCATTGCGGTTGGTTACAAATGACTACTCACGTGAATTACCCTTCAAAGCTACACAAGAAAACTACTATAGTAACATGGTAAAAACCTCATGTGCTTGGTTGAAATTAACTGTGGGAAAGAGCCCATGCTTATTATTAATCATAAAATATCTAAAGGTCGTCCATGATCCATTGACTTAAGAGGTCATATGGTTACCAAGAAGGTTGATCATCTTCCTATGAATGCATTCAAACGATATGTTGTTTAAATAACATACTAAAACATGTTGTATTGTAGCCTTTTCAATCATTTGTATCATCACTTTTGTTGCTATTATATTCTCCAATTCATTATCTTCTGTCCTGCTAGCAATTTTCCTGTCAAAATTGAGTCCAAGTTGCCTCGACAACTCCCTTGAACAATGAAATTGCATGCAAGTATTGGAAAATATAACACAAAAGGTCAAATTAGTTTTTTGGCTTTATTTACATGCCAATATTGGATAAAGTTGAGACTAACCTTTTCTTGGAAAATTTTCCTGTAGTAACTTGGCATGTTTTCCAATAAAGAATTAGAAGGTGAATTAGGGTATAAACAATGTATTTAAGGCTTAAATTTAGGCTAGATAAAATTATCACATGCCAAATATACCCAAGAGGTAAAACTAGGTTGTAGAGTGATCAAATTTAGCATATAGAATCAAGGTTTGGAAAGTCTAGCTCAACAAATTGTATAACATACGACGTTGAATTTAGATCACAAATATTGGGAATTTACGTCATTGGAAACCGTATTTTGAAAAGTAGATACATCACTTACAATTCCTTTTATGACTAATTTTACATTCATTCATCATTTGCATCACTTATATGATTATATGATCCAGGGGTAAAAACTTGAGAGGTGGTATGTTCAACCTCGTTCACTGCATGGGAGAATGGATTGATTGAAATAGATGAATTGAAACTGACATCACATCTTTTGAATTGTCGGTTTTCATTTTGTTCCCCTGATTTCACTTAGGTCAAGTATCTTAAGGACACATAGAAATTTGGTCCCATGGCATAAAAACCAAAGAGAGTAGACGAATACAATGTTGTAATGTCCTACAAGTGTGTTTGGGCAAGGCTGGCATGAGCACACTATCCACAATCACCTGATCTAGAGTTTTCAAAAATTGACCCCTTAATGCAAAAATTGCATTGTCTCTTATTGATCAAAACCTTAGTTCCAAATATCGTCAAATAAAACATGTTTCAGGACATGGAATCATATAATAGGGGCATCCCTAGTTTCAATTTGATGTTACGAGTCCAAAAAAATTAGTAGTTCATCAATCCAAGTCCTGATTATCATTTTTGTTGAGTTGCAACTCGCTTCTTGAAGCCTTTCAAGGACACATGACAATTTTCTCCTAGGGCATAAAAACCAAATCGAATAATAGAATTGAGTGTCGTAAGATATTTCAAGTGTGTTTGGGTAAGTTTGATGTAAGGTTTATGTGAACATGTTGTTCACAATCGTCTAATCTAGATTTTTTTTAAAACTGGCCCTTTAGTGCAAAAATTTCATTATCTCTTTTGAGCAAAACCCTTGTTCTAGGGATTGCTGAATAATGTTTTTTTGGGCCATGGAATCACATGAGAGGGGAAACCCTATATATAATCCGATGTGATGATTCCAATCAAATCAATGTTTCGTTGATATGAGTCATGGTTACCATTTTATGCTGATTTGTAACTTGCTTCATGAATCCTTTTAGGGACACGTGCCAATTTGGTCCCCGTGCATAAAAACCAAACCAAGCAGCAAAATTTAGTGTTGTAAGATCTTGCAAGTATTTTTTGGTAAGGCTAATGGGAGAAAGTTACCCACAATTTATCGATCTAGAATTTTCAAAAATTGATCCCTTAGTGCAAAAATTGCATTATCTCTTATTAAGCAAAACCCTAGTTTTTGAGGCCGTCAAATAAATTTTTTTCTAAGTCATGGAGTCACAAGAGAGGGGTACCCCTAGATGCAATTTTACGATGAGTTACAACTAGCTTCCTGAGGCCATTCAAGGGTACATGTAAAATTTGGTACAAGGGTATACAAACAAAACCGAGAAGCATAATTGAGTGCCATAAGCTCCTGCAAGTGTGTTTGCACAAGGGCCTCATGATCACTCTATCCATGTGCACTTGAACCAATTTTTCACAAATTGACCCTTTTATGTAAAAAATGCATTGCATGTTATTGAGAAAAACCCTAGTTCCAAAAAGTGTCAAATAAATCAATTTATGGACCATGGACTCATGAGAGAGGGGTGCCCCTAGTTGTAAATCCAATGTCACATGTTCAACATAATTGATGGTTTGTCAATCTAAGTTTCAATCATCGTTTATGGTGAATTTCAACTTGCTTCCTGAAGTCATCCAAGGATAAATGAGTACATTCATGATTTGATAATGTGATGCTAGGGTTTGATAATGTGATAATGGCTCATGAGTCATATGATCATAGGGTTTTATATGTGATGATAGGATTATGAAGGGTATGAATAGATCATGTGCATAACTTTAGATGTAATTCTTGCATAAAGGGAATTATTTCTTATTCTCTCAAAAACTATTATTAATGTACTTCTTGTAGTCAAGCTTCCATATTGGTGCATTCTTGGTGTGAGATTGTTGATGCCTCATATGTTGTTATTAGAATTCCATAATGGTTTATTATTGGCATGACCAAGACACTTAAGTGTGCATATACAATGTACTAGAGCATATGCAAGATCAAAAACTTGGTTTACATACAGTACTACAAAGAGCACTACTCCTATAAAATATTAAAGTAACTTAAATAAGGAAGGTAGACTTGGAAGATATATGCTTAAAATGCACATAAATTATGATCCCAATATCCACAGCTACTCACAAAATGAAGATTGTACCAAATAATGACAAAATGAGGGATGTGAGAATAGTGATAAGTTGTTAGGTTATGAAGGTTTGAAATAGGACATTTGATCTTTCTAAAATTTTATTTGGTGGTGTTGAAAAACACCATTTCTCTTAATAATGGGCCTTCATGTGCCAATGATTATTTGGATAACTTGGGCATGATGAAGGACAACATTGTTAAACTCATTCATTGTGAAAAATTAGGAGTCATTTATAAATGAATTGAAAATTTAACAAAAATAACAAACAACCTACATACCTCAAAATATAATACTCCTTCAATATAACTCTTTTGTATTCATTTCTACCTGGCCCATGCCTATATGTGATATGGACCATTAGTTTGACCTTCTCTGAGTGATAATATTGGATTTGGATCTAATTTCACAATTGGAAGGTGTAGTTCTTAGTGAAATCAATCATTGATAATACAATACCAACATGAAATGTATTTCTACATATTCTAAAATGCTCATCCAACCATTGAGGCACGTGGACATGCTAAACATATTGTTGGGTCTTTTCGAAGAAATCCTTTATGAAGTCACATACTCGTACCTAATAGGAAAACAATAAAGACATAGATGATTTCATTGTTACAATAATCCCCGCATGGAATTTCAAAGTGCAGTTTAAAATAAAGATACCATTTAACTACACATTACTAACTTGGGACGCCATTGGCTATATATTTTTTCTTTCATGCCCTCCCCCAATATGATACATGACATATTTGAATCTTTTCATGTCAACATCCTTCCTCTCCAATTCATACTCCTCTCTCACATGCATGAACTCGCTTAGTAATTTCATTCCACCACATAGGGGGTATGTTCCATATAAGAAAGATTTCTAATAATATGTACAACCCTCTGGATTTGTACACAAGATGCTTTGAATAAAGTCTCTAGATGATTTCGATGTTGAAAAAAATCAGCAAGGCTTCTAACGATATGATTATTTTTTTCTGAACTTTTAGCTATTTTAATACCTTAAATTCTCCTAACAACAATCAAACTCCTAGATTTTAACAAAGACATAAATCACTAACATTTAGTTGCTTCAAATTTTGATTCAAAATATTATTTAATAATTTTGAATGAATGATAACAAATAGTTTGGTTAGGTAACTTACCTTCAAGGGATGTTAAACCACTTTCATCCACCTAAATATGTTTAGGAGTTCTTTGGCAGGGATTGTATTTTTCGCTCTTGACCTTTCTGTTGTGGAATTAAAAATGTAGGATTTCTTACCCCTTAAATAAATTACAGGTCAAAATTTGGAGAGAGTGGACATGATTATGGGTAGTTGCAAGAATGTCTAGTTTTTCAACAAGTAGTTGCACTGATCCACATTATTTTCGGCATGAAATGAGAGCGGAGATATAATAAAGAAATGTACAGAGATATATCAGATATCCAATAAGATAACAAAAATATATCAGAGATATAATCATAAACACAGAGATACAATAATACACAATTTTTATTAGTGAGTGAAATGTACAAAACTGTAGAAATAAAGAGTGAAAGACTCGCTAGAATGGTGGCATCTTATCTCAGAGAAGAGATGTGACAACTACACACATTCACAAGAAGATGATTGTTACAATAAGGCTCCAAAGGCCTTTTTAACATAAAGAAAATACAAAACCCTAACCCCGGAAGATGAAAAGTCAACAGTTTTGTGAACCCCGTTTTGGGTAGTTTGGTGTGTCAACTTCCCGGGGCATAACTTTGGCATACGATCTATGTTTGGGGCGCACGATAGCTCATTGGAAAGGTATCAACGAAGAGATTCATTTTTGGGGCTCAATTAGAGTCTTTGACTATCATTGAGGTTTGTGATCCCGAAAAAACTTCATTTAGGTCCTTAAAATGGCCCCAGAAGTTTAGGAACCAAAAAATTGTTAAAAATAGTAAATTGCTAGAAGATTGTTTTGAGCCAGTTGGAATAGGTGGGTGGCCACAGATATTCACCTGGATAAATCCTCCCTCCTTAGGAAGAAATGGTTGTAAATTATAACCTTGTACAATATCTACTGCAAACAAATATTCAGTAAAGGAACACAAAAGATACAATGGCAAATACAAACATTACACAGAGATTTTTCCCCTGGAAACCCAAACCGGGAAAACCAACATATTCTATATTATTCATCATGTTACAATGTTTACAATACAAAATACATATAGGAGCC
>SNQJ01S0143915.1:3030-24372 GCA_010110895.2 Picea sitchensis
GCAACAAGCAGATCAAGGTCGCTCTGAACGTCAATTTGCAGAAGGGGATCAGGTGTTTCTGCGACTGCAACCATACAAGCAAACTTCCCTCAAGGCCGAGCATTGTCAGAAGCTAGCGCCCAAATTTCATGGTCCTTATACAGTTCTCAAGCATGTGGGGAAAGTCGCCTATCAGTTAGCTTTTCCTAGTCAGTCGAAGCTACATCCTGTTTTTCATGTTTCATGCTTAAAGAAGGTGATTGGAACTAGGTGCAAAATTCAAACCAACCTTCCAGAGTTAGATGAAGAAGGATCCATTTGGCTACAACTAGAAGCAGTTTTGGACCAACGTGAGTGTCGCCTGTGTCAGAGAACCATCAAGGAAGTGCTAGTCTAGTGGAAAGATACGACTCAAATAGATGCCACATGGGAACCAACTACCATTCTGCAGCAGTTTCCACATCTCAAGCCTTGAGGACAAGGTTGTTTTTAAGGGGGTGAACATGTTAGGGTCCTAACCTGAACATAGGTAGATCAATATATTCGGATGTAATAAAGGTCAATATTAATAAGGCCTTTCAATAAAATAGAATAAAGCGGATGTAAGAAGACCTAATAGAAGCTTCCGCTTCTAGAATGATCTTCGTCTAGATGCTTCTCTTGATAGAAATATTTAGTATAAATAAGGGTGGAGGGTTTGAAAACCCTATCTTGAAGATTATTGTAACAGAGCACTGCTCAACTGGAGGTTGCCCCCTTGAAGAGGCCTGTGAACATTGCTTTCTGAATCAAAGTGTTATTTCTATTGTTGTTCTTATATCATTTCTGTGTTATTGTGGAAATTATGCTGGTTATATTACTATTATTTTGCCATTTCTAGCATTTCATTTCTGTTCTGCATACTTTTTATATCTAGTATATTGCAAAGGGTAACATTCAAATCGGTCGAAACAATGGAAGATCCCCAAGAAGCCTGTGTACATAACTAGAATTTTCTTGAAACTCCAGGTGCACTGGAAAGAGGGAAACTCTTGATCCAACATGCTCAGCAAATGATGGATTTGGTGTCGAATGATCCAACCCTCTTATCAAGTGTTCCAACCAGTAACCCAAAAGAGAGCTCAGCAGGGGTAGGTGGCTTCTATCTCACTGACTCTGGTAACATCAACGGGTCAGATGACCCTGAATCCACATTGTCGCCAGCCGATTCACCAGTAGGCGCGATGATTCAATCATATCTGGGCCGGGTGTTGGTCAAAACAAGTGTGCCTAACCCTCTGACTGAGTTCATAAATATATACAGTGATGATGAGAGCCTGGAGGCATCTCATAAAACCTCTGTGCATGTAGAAGAAGAAAATGGAGCTGAAGAAAAAACACCTCTTGTTCTCGATGTTCAAATTTAAGAGGACACATGAGAAGGAAAAGGAATCGAAAATGGCCTAGACACAGAAATGCCCAATTTGCCGGAGATCCGAGTAGGTAGTCCGAAGGACAAGCTAGGATTGGATGAGTCAAAAGAAATATCCCCACAAAAGGACATCGACGATACCATGGCTAGTATACAAGAAAGTATTGAGCTCGCTCCCAACATATCTATTCCACTTGATACTCAGGTCCTCGATAAACAACGGGAAGAGGTCGGGCCTTCAGAGAAAAATAAGGAGGTTCAAGAGTCTAATATTGAACAAATATATACCACCGATGGCCTGGGAAACATGCTCACATGGGGCGACCAACAGATACCAGAGCTGGTAGACGAGGTAGAAGACATCTATGTAATCTCCTATGATCAAAAGAGGAATGCCATTGTGCAAAGGAATGCTAAGAAGAGAAAGATTACTGTGGACCATTCCATTTTGGTTACCATAGAGGAAATGTTGATCAACACAGTAGATGCTCACACGTCTGAACTGATAGGCATGGGAAGAGCCCTCTCTGATGTTGCCCAGGATAGGTCTAGGAGGGATGAAAGAGAACTAGATGATACTCTGAAGGAACTGGAACACTTGCGCCATATTGTTGAGTATTACAAAGGCGCCACACAGACTGGGGCATATTTGAAGAGTGAGTTTTCAGGAATTTACAACGAGTACAAGAAAGAAAGAAACCTGTTAACCGAAAATATAATTGAATTCTAGGAGGACACTCTCATGGCCCTCCCAACATGCAAGGAGATGGAATGATGGCATGAAAGAGCACAACAAGCGGTGGAAAGACTCGAATACATTGAGGCAGTCTAGCAGGGTCGAGAAAAGGAAGAACATGGCATTCAGCTGTTAGGCAAAAGAAGCCTTGATCACATAAAGAGATCCGCAAAATACTGGACTAAGATATCTCGGGACCCACATCAAGAGATCCAAGAACAATATGCCAAGTGCCAGAAGCACTGGGAGAAAATTAATAAAGTAATGAAAGATATTAAGCTCCTCGAGTTCGGCAACCCCAGTGAGTTTATTGTCATAAGATATGTGGTCAAGATGTATGTCGAACAAGACTCCTTATGGAATGAAGAGTGTGCAAAGGTAGCCGATGCAAGGCCGGGACAGGTGCAACAATTCATGGAACACCTGATCAGAGCTAAAACCATGTTTCAACAGCTGAATTCCACCTTGGTAAAGTATCGAGAGCATGCAGCAGGCATCAGAGGGATATATGCAGCCCCGATGGAACAACACAGATTCTCGTGGGCCCATACTTGTGAAGAATTGTTCATCAATTGGTTTGAATATGAAAGGAGTCATCCTTTCAAAGAAATATCCTGAGTGGACTGATCAAGAAGCTGTTATGAGATAATGCCACGTGGAAACTTTTGTTTGGTTCAAACTATACTTAGCCGTTAAACTTTAGCTAAGCTTGAGATTATAAATAAAGGCCTCGACCAATTAATTAAAGGTCGATGGTTTGTTGTAAGAACTATTTTCTTTCTAGCTGTTAAGAATTATTTTGAAGCTACTATGAATTTAGAAGTCCTTCTGGACCAAAGACGAAGTTTTATTTATAAAATGCATGCGTGATTGATCTTGAAGAATTATTATTTCCTAGTCAGTCTTATGATCATATGTAACAATTAAGAGCTATCAAATATATTGTCAAGTTATCTGGTACAATTGATTTGTTGTTCTTTTCTTTAAAGATGAAGATGATGAATTGTTGTGTGAATTATGAGACAAATGATAGTGGTAGATGAATTATTTTGCTTACCATTTATCTTGTTTCATAGGTGTTTTTTTTTTTTTTTTTCTTCTGGTAGTTAGTAATCTCAGGCAATGATTGGATGCTCACATGGTTAATGTATTATTACTAGGCCTATGGTATAGAATTTTCATCTGCATGTTTGAGCAGTGGGTTATCCCTAGCTCAACCTCTCCTCAGTAGTTGATACTTTATCCTGTTATTTTTCAAGTTGGTTTATACTAGCTTGCACCTCTCATATCATCCCCACCCTAAGAGAAAATATATAAAAGGAAATAGTCCCAACTGAAGGAAGAGCCTTCGCCAAAAAACACAAAGCCCATCAATACCCTGGCCGGATAGCAACATCTGGAGAACCATTCCATTTTAAATGTTGCAGAGTCTAATTGGGCCTTGTTGGTGGGTTTGGTTCCTGTTGTTGAGTCAAGGGATTTAAGTCCCATCAACAGAATTGGCACTAGAAGGAGGGGCGAAAATGAATGGATGAATATGTAAGTTACATGACATTTCGAGCAGCTTATAAATTCATAATGGCCCACATGCATGGCTAGTCATCCAAAAGACAACCCACCTTTACTAAGTACTCTTGAAGCGAATAACTCACCCCACTCCAAGGAAGGATATCTTCACCCTGAAATACCTTACGCCCTCCCTCACGAGGAAGTGAATCAGTTTAGAAGGATTACCAGAGATTACACACGGTAAATCAGCGCGTTTCCCTTCACCCCTATCCTCCCTCAAAGAAGACAACAAAGCAGACTAGTAGTCAGCACTCCCGACGAAGTTTTCATACACTCCGTCGAAGACTTAAAAGATTTTGCAATCACCAAAATACAAGAACCCCTTGACCTCATTCCCGAGACGCTAGCCGACGATATCTTCGAACCTAATGACCTTTTGGAAGAGGAAGAGCCTGACTCCGACTCCAAACATATGGAAGGTGACAATGGTCATGAGGAGGAGAGAGAAGTCTCGCCTCAAGACAACTAACCTTGGTTGGTCGGGGATGCCATGGCCGTCCCTAGACGAGTACACAATCTCCCTCGACATCCAAAAAAGTTTGTCCCCAAGTACGATCCTGAAACCTCAGGTTTACCTGAGGATCATATCAAGAAGTTCATACTTGCGATAAGGCTTATGAATGTTCAACATGAGGATTTAGTATGCAGACTTTTCCCCTACACGTTTGAAAACTTGTCTTCCACATGGTATTTTAATTTGCCAGTAGGATCCATAACCAGCTGGGCTAAGTTCCAAAAGGATTTCTTAGAAAAAATTTCCCAATAAACCACCATGGGAGCCCTTATGACCGAACTGTTCACAACCACCATGACCCCAAAATAAAGGGTCAAATATTTCAATCAAATATTCATGACTATCCTAAACAAATTCCAGCCCATGGCGAAATTGACTCAAGAGTTGCAAATCGAGGTTTATGCCAATGCGCTTCTAGCCTCTATTTACATGTTCGTTAAAAGGGCTGCTAAGCAAACCCTTGCAGAGAATTTTGAAGAGGCCAAGATGATGGAATTCTAGATGAAAGGATGTAAAGAAGGCCAAACCTCTCTAGCGAGAAAAGACAGTCAGCCCCCTCCCAGGAGAGGACTCCTCTTGACCAGACCATCGGGGAAGCCGGTTGAACCAAATCCTGATAAGGGTAATGGAGATATAGAAGACCTGCAACGTATGGTCAAGAAACTATCAAATGAGATTATAGACATGAAAAGAAATGCGGGTGAGGGAAACCAAGGCCAAAGACCCTATAAGCCTTTTTTCAAGAGAAACCATCCTTTCAAAGAAATTGAACCTCCCCCAACCAACCTAAACATTGATCTAGGGAATGTCGTGTCTGATTCTTTCTACACTTATCACCAAGAGAACCACTTAGAAAGGGAATTCCCTCAGTGAGTCCATGCCATGAATTTAATGGCCAACCATTTTCTGGACGAAGTCTCTCTGACCGAACCCTCCAACAGTTCGACATTTAATATTGTCGATCAGGAAGAGGCTGACCCACCACAAGACACAACCATCCTGATATGGGATCCTGATGTGATCACATCTTTGGATGATCTGTTTAAATCTCAGGGATCACCCGCAGAGATATCGGTGGTACAAACGTGCAGTAAAGGTCAACCCGACCCAAAAGATACCGACGCCTCCCGGGCCTCTCAAAATGAGTCAACCCTTGACCGCCTGAAAATGCCTTTTGCCCCCGGTAAAAGGCCTATAAGCATCCATACACATGAATCTCCTAAGCTAGATTATAATGTAGTCAAAGATTTGAAGAAGCTGAAATCTAATATATCAGTTATGGACACATGTAGAATCCCTCAGAAGAAATACCTTCTATTGCAAGCTCTGAGTTCGGTAAAAAACCTAACTACCGATGATGGTCAAGAGAAGAATCCACCCCCCACATATTTGGCAAGCAAACCAACGATAAACACCTACTCAAAAGGCAGGAAGGAGAGACCTTTCATGCCTCCTTTCCTTTTAACATTCAAAGTCTTTAATCAGAATCTTCACAACCGTTTGGTGGATTCTGGGGTGTCTTCTAATGTAATGCCCATGGTCATTTGTAATAAATTAGGTGATATCCCTCTCAAGAGTGATAAGCATGTAATACAGCTAAACCGGACGCAGGTTAAGGTCATGGGAGAACTCAAAGATGTGATGATCATGATAGTGACACACCCTAGTTTTGTGCAGGTGATTGACATCATTGTTGTAGATATCCCTGAGGCATATGGGCTATTGTTGAGCCGGGATTGGTCTGAAAAACTAAACAGATATTTCATTACAGACTGGGCACACCTCTGGCCACCCCTGAAAGGATACAAGAACATGATTAGAATTGATAGGGAGAGATATCTGAAGCACACAGTCACTGACCTAGAAACCCCAAACGAGCCAACATCTACCGATTTCCCCATATTGGGAAATTATTCCCGTGATTCCCACTTAGGGAAATTTTCTCCTCTCCTGTCCAATATTCTGCTTACCAAAAACTTCGAAGTGATTTTTCAAGAGGAATCGCCAATACCGACAGAAGAACTTTTATTCTATCACAACCCCGTGCTAGGACTTGTGGAAAAAGGAATCAGAGAACAAAACCTTGGTGATGCAAAAGAAAGGAGCGACTGCACCCACAAATTTGGACCCTCTACTTTGATGGGTCTAAATCACAAGAAGGGCCAGGAGCAAGGTGCATCCTCATTGATCATAAGGGTAAACGCCATTTCTTTTCCTGTAGGCTAGAATTCGAATGTACCAATAACACTGTCGAGTATGAAGCTCTAGTTCAGGGGTTAAATAAAGCCATAGATCTGAATGTCAAGGAATTGAAAGTTTTTGGAGACTCTGAAATTGTTATTAGACAAGTAAGAAATTCTATACATTGCAATTCACCCCATATTAAGAACCACCAGTAGGAAGTGCATAGGCTAATAGAATGCTTTGAGGCTTTCAATATCACTGTGGTCCCCAGGGAAAAGAATGTTCTTGTTGACTACTTAGCCACAACCGCTTATAGGTTTTCATCTTTAGAAGATTACGAAGCCTCCTGATTCACTGTAGAGATGCTCTAGAAACCATCAGTACCTAATAATGTTTCTAATTGGAAATTCTTTGAGGGAGATGAACAGGTCATAAGTTTCTTGACCAACCAAGACAATTTCAAAGATCTCGCTATTGACGATGAAGAGTTCCAAGAGCAATCGATGGAAAACGAGCCTCGAATAGAACATCATGTGGATGGATTAAAGGCTCACACGATCCCGAAAGGGGTAGGTAATTTAGAAAACCTGTTTGATCTAAAGGAACGATTCAAAGGACCTAAGAACACAAAGACTGATAGCTCTTTCCCCCTCCATGAAACTGTAAATCTTAGAACCCTAGAAAACCCAAAGCTTGTAAATCTCAGCAAAACTATATCTAAGGAAGAAAGAAAGGCCTACCTCAAGCTGTTTAGACAATACCAGGACATTTTCGCATGGTCTTATAAGGAGTTGAAAACATATGATACTTGTATTATTCAGCACACCATCCTGTTGAAACCTGAAGTCAAGCCTTTCCAATAGAAGCTCAGGAAATATCACCCTTCATTATAACCTCTCATGTATTAGGAATTAAGGAAAATCCTAGATGTGAAGATAATTTTCCAGGTTAGGCACTCTACCTGTGTAGCAAATCTCATTCCAGTGAGGAAAAAATCGAGAGAAATCGGATTATGCGTAGACTTTCAGAACCTCAAAAAAGCTTCAGAGAAGGACAATTATCCTGTCCTGTCGATGGAACAACTCCTGCAGACCATGTCGGGCTCAAATATTTTTTCTTTGCTCGATGGTTTCTTAGGATATAATCAAGTGTTGGTTTCGGAGGAAGACCGATTGAAAACTACCTTCCGAACCAAATGGGGAATCTTCACTTATAAACGCATGCCTTTCGGATTAATTAACACAGGAGAAACCTTCCAGAGGGCCATGGACATGGCATTTTGGGGACTTATAAACAAGTGTGTAGTAGTATATTTATATGATGTAACAGTGTATTCAAAGAATAGGGAAGAACACATCCAACATTTAGCTCAGATTTTTGAAAGGTGTCGGAGATACAGTATATCCCTGAACCCTAAGAAAATTATCTTTGGTGTCAAAGACGGCACACTTTTAGGTCACATCATCTCTCAATATGGGATTCGCATAGACCTCGGAAGGATTAAGGCCATAGGTCAACTTCCGCTACCCCATAACAAGAAGGCTATGCAGTCCTTTTTTGGGCAAATCAATTTTGTAAGGAAATTCACTCCCGATTTCGCCGAGATCATCAAACCCTTACAGAAAATGATCTGCAAGGATGCTGAATTTAAGTGGAATGATGAAAGAAAATACGCTTTCAACAATATCAAAGCCACCATATCCTGGGCCCCAATGCTGCAAAGTCCCAATTTCAACAGGGACTTTTCCCTTTACACTTTCGCTTTGGACCATTCACTAGCTGCGGTTTTAACTCAGAAGAATGATGACAACAATGAAGCCCCAGTATCATTTATGAGAACTAATCTTCAAGGAGCTGAGCTCAACTATCCTGCCATAGACAAGTAGGCCTACGTGGTCTATAATGTAGTAAAGCATTTCAGGTCTTACATCCTCAAGAATCACACTAAGGTGATTGTACCACACCCTGTAGTCTGATATTGGTTAAACAAATAGGAAATGGGAGAAAGAAGAGGGAACTGGATGGTAGTAGTCCAAGAATTTGATCTAGACATAAAACCTGCCAATCTAGTAAAAGGACAAGGTCTGTGCAAGCTCGCAGCTGAAGCTCAGGATCAAGTAAATAAAGACTCTGGGTGGGAGAATGAAATAGCTCTATGGTGTGGAGAAGTAACATACATCTCCCTGGGACGAAACTCCTGGTACAAGGACTTGGCTTACCTACTACATCACGGGACTTATCCCAAAAACCTCAACCCCAGAGAGAGAAGATCCCTCAGATTAAAATCTGCACAATATCGTCTTATAAATTCAGTGCTTTTCCGGATTAACTATGACAGGGTATTGTTGAGGTGCCTCGAACATGAAGACACCGACAAGGTGCTAAAGGAACTTCATGACGGCCCCGCCGGAGGACATTTTTTTGGAAACACCACTGCTCATAAGATTCTGAGAGCTGGCTATTACTGGCCCACCTTGTTCAAAGATACACATACTTACACTAGAAACTGTAAGACTTCTCAAATAAGCGTTGGAAAGGAGAAAAGGGTAGCAGTCCCACTTCAACCTGTGACTATTTCAAGTCCCTTTGAGCAGTGGGGGTTAGATATCATAGGAGAAATTATGCCTAGCACTTCTAAATTGCACAAGTACATTCTTACTGCCATCGACTATTTCACAAAATGGGTGGAGGCCATCCCTCTGACTCATGTAAACGAGAAGGTAGTGATCCAATTTATAGAACAACAACTAATCACAAGGTTTGGTCTCCCCTCTATTCTGGTATTTGATAATGCAACTTATTTCTCCTCTACGCTATTGACAGAGTTTTCTTTGGATAAAGGATTCATGATCAAGTACTCTGCAAATTATTACCCTCAGGGAAACGGTGTGGCAGAGTCGACTAACAAAAATTTGGTAAGGATATTAAAGAAGATAGTTACAGATAACCAAATAAATTGGCATAATCAACTTCATAATGCCCTATGGGCCAATAGGGTCACACCCAAAGAAGCCATAGGAAACTCCCCATACTTTCTGGTCTATGGGCAAGAAGCCATACTCCCAAATGGGCTCTATCTGCCATCTCTTCGATTGGCCCAAGATTCCAACGAGGAACCTATTAGGATCCTATAAATTATAGGAAGTCAATGTTTTGACTGATAACTATTTCAGGCATAAAGTGGATTGCTCGTGGCGCATAGAGAAAATGTGAAGGCGACAGAAAAACTCTCAACACATTTCAATTGTTATCACATGTCAATTTAATGAATCAATTGTAATTGGTTTGTTGAATTTTAAACAATTTTAGGACTTTTTAGACCAAAATTTGTTTTGGGCCTTATCATAGGTTTTGGTTTTTAGGCCAAAATTGGATTTTGATAAAATTTAAACAATTTTAGGTCTTTTTAGACCAAAAATTTGTTCTCGGCAGGGTTTTGGTATTTTTTATTGAGATTTTATGGTTGAAAAATTAAAAAGAGAGAAAAGGTGCAAAGGCCTTGCTCCTGCTCCATGTGACCTGCATCCACAGCACCAAGCCAACACCAAACATAAAATGCAGAGTTAGACTCAATGCACCTAGATGTCAAATGGAGTTCATGTGTCAAGGAATGTCTAGGCATTGGGGGCTGATTTGTGCAAGTTTTGAGCCACCGATGTGCCATTTGTAATGAAGTTCAGGTGCTAAGAAGTTTCTGCAGCCATCTACAAGTATCAAGGGTTTTTAATAGCTAATTTGTTAATAGTTGAGAGTCGATCCAAGTGTAAGCAAGCTCAGGCTAGCACTCAAATGATTCACATGTGTAGTTGGAGACTGAGGTCGTAAGTATCATTACATATGCGCACAGTTGTCAAGACGCAAGTTTTCTTGCTGTCACGAGCATCTAGAAAGTTTATACAACTATCTAATGTTTAGTATTGACATTGAAAACATCTCATCAAGGCACCGTGTAGAAGGATTCAAGGTTTGAAGAGGTCAAGCTCCACGACCTCAACCATTATTACCTTCAACTACCTTGCATTCACAACAAGTGTTGATGCAACAAGGGTAGAATTTAAATGCTCGACCACATATACTGCCATCTTCGCTACATGCTATGCCTCAACATATTAACCACATTGGCAGTCAATCTTAGCCGAAACAATTACCACAGATAGTCAATCGTTTGGGTACTCAGGTGGGTTTTCCCATTGGGACCAAGCAACCAGGTGGGATTTCTGGTACACAATTTGTGTCTTTGGCAATGAAACAATATATTCCTCCATGAATATTACTCATCCAGATACTCATAAAGAGATGAGGTTGGATTCCAATGGTAAGAGATCTGTGTCTTCAATGGATAATGATACCATGACTCCTCTTTCAGGATCTGTTCCCCTGCCAGGGAGAAAAGAAACTAATGGTTCTACTCTGCTACGTCCTCCAAGTGTTTCACACACCATGCACTTTTACCCTATACAAACAGGATTGTATGGTCATCCTTCATCTACTTTTTATCAGTCTCCAAAATTTCAGTGCCACCCCAAAGATGTAATTCTGATTAATCAATTGTAGAAGAAAATTGTTTCCACTGCTCAAACAACCATAGAAGATTGATTCTTTTCATTAAGATATTGGTATAAAAACCCCCAAAGAGAAACATTCTTTATGGATATCCTGGAATTGAAAAAACTCTTCTTGCAGGGGTTGTGTCTAATTCCATTTCCCAAGTTTGCCAATTATTACATATCTATGAAGTCTAGATCTTGGAAAGGATGCAGGGAAAGAGGCTTGTCAAATGACAACAAGAAACTGCTCGATCTCCCAAATCTGATGTTATGGTTGTGAATCGAATGCTTCGGAGAGAGATGGTCTATCTCCTCTCATAACTTAGTAACTAGCTCATTTGGACATGGTGGGTAAGGTGCATATAACCAACATATTGGAAAATTTAATTCTGGAAGATGGATTGGTGTGATGGAAAGAATGGAGGAAACAAGGTTGTAAAGATCGCTTATGAACATCAAGGCCGAGTATCAAAATGTTAAGTGTGTTTACAATCGTTTGTCAACAACACCGAATACATTCTTGCGCTGTCAGCAACACCAAATTCATGCTTGCGCTATCTCTGTTGTTTTTGCAGGGGTTTTGACATTGAAAACATTTGATAGCATCCAACCAAGCTGAAGTGGATCCTTCTAACAAAATAGTGGAATTAAGGAGTAAATTTTCTGAACAAAATACTCATCGATCAGATACCTATTGTTGATTTGATAAAGCAGTTTCCTCTGTTGTTATAAAGGATTTAGCAGCATCAAAATTCTAGTGGCATATTGGAAACACTTCATACCTCCAATATTTTCTGTACACAAATGCTCTGTGTAACTCATCTAGGTATAACAGATGTTCTGGGGAATTTGACATAAAGTACTATGAAGTTCTAGTTTTTGACAAAACTAGTCCATCACTTTAGCATGGAAAGTGTAAGTTCGTTAGGTAGTAAAAAAAAACAAATGGCAAGGTGTCAACAAATGTAGGATCAAATTAATTTTTCCCATATTTTTTGGCAAAGAATTAGGAAGGTGGCAGAGTATCCCTGATTTTGAGAAATCCTTTTGAATGCAGCTGGCAGTCAAGACACCAATTCCACCAAAACAAATGAGGCAGATCTAGAATCTGAGGCAACAATTGAGGAAGAGGTGATCTAAAGATATCTATCCCAGATTTTATAAAACAAATGGCATCTTGATCATCGTCAGGTGGCAATTTAATTTCATTCATGACAAATGGAAGCTTCAACATTCTAGATTCCAAGGAATTTCGATTTCATTAGCTATAGCAGTTCGAAGACAATTTACATGTGTCATTTTATATAACTGATCTTCTATTATTAGAAACTGAAATTACAGTTCGAATCTTTTGAAGGCTGAGGCATTTTTTCTTATATATGAACATGTAAAAAAGATGAGAGGGGTTCGACCTGAGAGGAAGTATATTTCTTTGCTGGGCTGTGGGCCTTTTCCATTCCAATTTTTTTTTTTGTAATCTCAAATAATCGATCAGTAATAGGCAAGCTGTTGACAGGATTCTTGCGTGGAGGTGTTGGTGGCATTTAATTTTCTCTGTTAAGTGTTTTTTCTAGTTATCATACCACTTGTTTTCAAATTCTTATTGTCAAAGGATAGTAATAGAGTAGAATTTATTGGTGAAATACTCTGCATCTGGTTCTTGATAATCTCTATGTTTCTCTTCTAAAATCTCAGTTTAGGAATTCTTAACTGCTCCTTTGCTTGGCTTTTTCCTCCCCTATTTCTTCCTCAATCAACACCATTAAAACTTAATTCATTCCAACATTTCCACTACCTTTCCCTGTGTAGGATATTTGTCTAGATCTGAAAGTGAATCATATATTAAGCACAAACCCCATTTGCCCAATGGCCCTCCTTGTTGTCCCAAACCAACCATTTAAAAACTAAAACCATGATCCCTTATAACTAGCCTAATATCCTATTTCGAACAAAGCTAAATCATACAGAGAGAGCCCTCTCTGAGCCTTGGAGGGCTAGATCCAAGACTCGAAGCGGTTGAAATAGTTACCTCTGTCAATTTCTCCCTTAGCCTGAGAAATTACAGAGTGATAATAGAACCCTCATCGGCCATGCAACAAAGAATCAATACTCTACTCATGCTGGAAGAAGAGAGAGAGAAGGCTAAATCAAAATTCCTATCTCACCAACAGATAGTGAAACGATAGTTCGATAAGCATAAGGCCAAAGAGAAGAGTTTTGAGGTAGGTGACTCGGTACTAAAATGGGACAGAGCGAATGAACCAAAAGGAAAGCATTCTAAGTTTCAGAACCTGTGGCTTGGACCTTTCCAGGTCACTGAAAAGATAGGAACAGGAACTTGTCAATTACAGAATTTGAGGGGGGAGCCTGACGCCCTCCCAGTGAATGGCCAGGCCTTAAAACAATATTTCCAATAAAAAATAATATATATATATATATATATATATCATAATAATAATAATAATAATAATAATAATAATAAATAAATGTAAACAAAAAGAGGGAGGACATGAGTCAAGGTTACTGGAAATGAAGGAGGAATTGAGGTTAAAAACCCCACAGGAAGGCCTAGAAGCATTAACTAGAGGATTTCAAATGCAAAGTTAAAAGGAGCTCCAATTTAAACCAATTGGGTCCCCCACCATCTTCCATATCAGCCAAGTATGAAGGAAGAACATAGATTCTGCTTTCGCCCAGTAAATCTCCATTTGTTGAGCTCTCAACACACCCTAAAAAGTCTCTGCCAAATTTTACTTTTTGGGTACCACTTAATCTTTTGGTATTGTCTAATTCGGAACGATGTTGTTTTTTCTTATCATTGTTTTCTACAGATTCTCCTTGATTCCTTAAAAGTCTCCCTGAACATGTCAAATCCATCATAACTTAAAGGGATTAACATTTGATTAAAGAATCAACTACTAAATCATTTCACCTAACACGTCCAAAATTCGACACCCGGGAGAATCAAAGATGAAAGAAAATTATCCTAGAAAACTAAGGAGGTCGATCGTCGATAAAAGGGGAGTTGATCATTCATGATAATCATTGCACAAGAAATTTGTCGATGACCGATTTCATTTGGCATCGGCGAAACGTGAAAGGAAGTAGTCATTTGCGGGAAAAGAAAGGAATCGTTGACAATCAATCCCATAAAAAAAAATTCAGCATTGACGAATTTCCAAGATGCTAGCCCAAGGAAAAGGATGCGATAATTTCATCCCCAGTTACTGACCTCTGATATCTAATCGACATCGGCAATTCCTAGGCTTGGTTAGGGAGCGCGTAACTAAAAGAAGGTTACCACCTCTGTTGGCGCTCATGAGTCAAGTCATCAGTCTTTGACTGCCACGTATCATGTCAGAACCATCCGACGAAAGTAATCGGCATTGGCAGTTTTCTTTTGTAAAAAAAAAAAGTATCAATGGAAAATCCTGTAGCTCTGCGCCGATCCCCGAATTCCCTATTTAGAAAATGACACGATGGTACGTTTTAGCTCTAAGGTACGCTAGATACGATTCATTTAATCGATTGATTAATTACAAGATCGCGCATTAGTTTCTAATTCGTGCACAAAGCAAAATGACCATGTTAGCCTATAGATACAATGCATCTCCCTCAGCGCCTCCGTCATCAACCTACTTAAAATTCATTACAGAGAATTGGTGGTAAGTAGTTTTAAATTTCGTCCCATTACTTGTATTAACATCTTGATGCGATTGGTAAGTTCTCTCTCGTTATATTATCCTGAATTATTATAAGCCAAAACATTATGTGTGCAAAGAAGTCTGGAACATCCAGAGGAGAGAGACGAACGACCCGGAGAAGGATTCCAAGGTATAGTGAGTATTAAACAATAGATTTTAGCAAGTATACAGGTATGTACCGGTCTGGTTTTGTTATTTCAACCTCACATGTAAATTAGGATCTAATATTAGTCTGTATGCTGTTCCTAATTGAACGTCTTCTTGTAGAAACTATGCCTCCAAAGAAACCTACCACTAGGAAATCTCCCAGAGTCCCAAAGCTGCAAGAATCAAAAGCAGGAGAGGGCTCCTCCCCAACCATTGCAAGAAAATTGGAATTCACTTCCAAGCCAATGCCCATCATCAAGACGATCACCAAAGAGGCTTTCGCTTAGCCCCCGACCTTTGGGGACACAGAGGTGAACATCGGTACCAAGACAATGTTCCCACGATGGAAAGACCTGTTCAAGAAAATCAAGCACAAAGAATTCCCTGAATATGCCCTGCATAGCGATCCTGACACGAGGAAGCTGGATTATGAGGTCTTCGTCAACATATGCAAGGCTTACCTACACATGGTGGCGAGCAGGACTCTGGTTTTCCCTTGCATTGAATGTTTGAAGTGGCTCATTGATCACACTGATGCACAAAAGTGTGTAATTAATGATCATAATGGTCAAATCGCCAGGGTTTTCCTCCCAGTGGAAGTCCAAAATTATTCAAGCTTAGGGAGCCAAATGAACGTTTGAACACGGATTTTGTTGTGAAGTTTTATCAGAGGCACAAAATGTCTTGGTGGAGAGAAGATAAAAAATTCACCAACCGAAACTCCGGCTGGTACCCGACGACCAACCTCAGACAACCTTATATCTATCTAATGGCTCTCCTTTGTCGGTTGCATGGAGAGAAAGATTGTTACAGGTTTTTGGAGGCATGGTTGCCTTTGTCTTATACTGTCGCCATCTCTGGAACAAGCTTCAACTGGGGTGATATCATCAAAAAACAGCTTAGCACCTGCATTCTACAGGCTCAGCAGTCGAAGGAAGGAGAAACTCCTGCCTTCTACATGGCGTCTTATCTATTGGACTTCGTCTGTGCAAGAAATGCCTTTGCCAGGATGAACCTGAGATGACACGCTTTCGAGCTCCCAGTCCATCTCTACTTCGGCATCTTGTGGGAGAACAGGTATAAAAGATCCTACTTTCTCATTTGCGACCAATTTATTGCACCTATTCATTTTTTACTATTCAATAAAGAGTTCCCAAAGTTATTTGATGTGGTCAAAAAAGTTATATCGAAAGTCGGTCACTGGTACCTGGATGAGCGCGAAACCTACATTAGGGTTTTTAGTGCCACCAGAGCACCACATTTTCTACCTATATATGTCCCCGAATGACTGGTACCAGGGGAAATATTTTACCAAACTATCTTGCAGGGCTACAACGCCACTTTGATGAAGGATAAGAAGCGGGCATTCATACCCTATGGGTTTCATACCGGCTTCTACCAGGTTAAAGACACTGCATAGGCCAAGCAAGAGGGATTAAGTCAATTGGAATTTTGGTTCCATATAGGACATTTTTGCAAGCACGATCCCAAGGGTCTGGTCTCAAAACATGCATCACAAGTATCGTCTTGTTGGCCTTATGCCCATGACCGATTTGAGGATGAAATTTTCACTGAAAATGCTCAAGACTGGGATGAGGTGGTGGCAAGAATGGCTGACCCCAGAGTAACGAATTTCAAGGCCATGAGTTGGGAAGATCAAACGACGTCCTTGGAGCAAGCAGCGTAAGAAATTCTCAGGACTAGGGAAGAAAGGGTAACATTCAAATCGACCGAAATGATGGAAGATCCCCAAGAAGCCCCTGTACAGAACTGGAATTTTCTTGAAACTCCAGGTGCACTGGAAAGAGGGACACTCTTGATCCAACATGATCAGAAAATGATGGATCTAGCATTGAATGATCTGACCCTCTTATCAAGTGTCCCGACCAGTAACCTAGAAGAGAGCCCAATAGGGGTAGGCGGCTCTGAGCTCACAGACCCTGGTAACATCAACGGGTCAGATGACTCAGAATCCACATTGCTGCCAACCAATTCACCAGCAGGCACGACGATTCAATAAGAGCCGAGCTAGGTGTTGGTCAAAACAAGTGCACCTAACCTCTGACCAAGTTCATAAATATATACAGTGATGATGAGAGCCCAGAGGCATCTTAGAAAACCTATGTGCATGTAGAAGAAGAAAAGGGAGCTGAGGAAAAAACACCTCTTGTTCCTGATGTTTAGAGTCAAGAGGACACATGAGAAGGAAAAGGAGTTTAAAGTGGTCTAGACACAAAAATTCCTGATGCACCAGAGACCCAAGCAGGTAGTCCCAAGGACAAGTCAGGATTGGACGAGTCAAAAGAAATATCCCCACAGAAGGACGTCGCAAGCAAGTATTAAGCTTGCTCTCGACACATCTATTCCACTTGATACTCAGGTCCTCGATAAACAATAGGAAGAGGCCGGGCCTTTAGAGTAAAACAAGGAGGTTCAAGAGTCTGATCTTGAACAAATATATACCACCGATGGCCTGGAAAACACGCTCACATGGGGCGACCAATAGATACCAGAGACGGTAGATGAGGTAGCAGACTTCTATGCAGTCTCCTATGATCAAAAGAGGAATGCCATCGTGCAAAGGAATGCTAAGAAGAGAAAGATTACTATGGACCATTCCATTTTGGTTACCACAGAGGAAAGATTGATCAACACAATAGATGCTCGCATGTATGAACTGATAGGCATGCAAAGAGCCCTCTTTGATGTTGCCCAGGATAAGGCCAGGAGGGATGAAAGAGAACTATATGATACTCTAAAGGAACTGGAACACTTGTGCCATATTGCTAAGTATTACAAAGGTGCCACATAGACTACGACATATTTGAAGAGTGAGTTTTTAGGAATTTACAATGAGTACAAGAAAGAAAGAAAACTGTTAACCGAAAATATACTTGAATTCTAGGAGGACACTCTCATGGCCCTTGCAACATGCAAGGAGATGGAACGATGGCATGAAAGAGCACAACAAGCGGTGGAAAGACTCAAATACATTGAGGTAGTCCAGTAGGGTCGAGAAAAGGAAGAACATGGCATTCATCTATTAGGCAAAAGTAGCCTCGACCACATAAAGAGATCTACAGAATACTGGACTAAGATGTCCCGGGACCCACATCAAGAGATCCAAGAACAATATGCCAAGTGCCAGAAGCACTAGGATAAAATTAATAAAGTAATGAAAGATATTAAGCTCCCTGATTTCGGTACCCCCAATGAGTTTATTGTCATAAGAGACATGCTCAATATGTATGCCGAACAAGACTCCCTATGGACCGAAGAGTAAGCAAAGGTAGCCGATGTGAGGCTGGGACAGGTGCAACAATTCACAGAACACCCAATCAGAGATAAAACCATGTTGCAATAGCTGAGTTCCACCTTGGTAAATTACCAAGCGCATGTAGTGGACATCAAAGGGATATATGCAGCCCCGATGGAACAACACAGATTCCTGTGGGCCCAAAATTGTGAATAACTATTCATCAATTGGTCTAAATACGAAAGGAGTCATCCTTTCAAAGAAATATCCCAGGTGGACTGATCAAGAAACTGTTATGAGATAGTACCACATGGCAACTTTTGTTTGGTTCAAACTGTACTTAGCTGTTAAACTTCAGTTAAGCTTGAGATTATAAATAAAGGCCTCGACCAATTAATTAAAGGTCGATGGTTTGTTGTAAGAACTATTTTCTTTCTGGATGTTAAGAATTATTTTGAAGCTACTATGAATTTAGAAGTCCTAGACCAAAGACGAAGTTATCTTTATCAAAAGCATGCGTGATTGAGCTTGAAGAATAATTATTTCCTATTCAGTCTTATGAGTATATGTAACAAGTAAGAGCTATCGAATATATTGTCAAGTTATCTGGTACAATTGCTTTGTTGTTATTTTCTTTAAAGATGAAGATGATGGATTTTTGTGCGAATTATGAGACGAATGATTGTGGTAGATGAATTATTTTGCTTACGATTTATCTTGTTTTATAGGTGTTTTTTTTTTTCTGGTAGTTAGTAATCTCAGGAAATGATTGGATGCTCGCATGGTTAATGTATTATTACTAGGCCTGTGGTATAGAATTGTTGTCTGCATGTTTGAGCAGCGGGTTATCCCTAGCTCGACCTCTTCTCAATAGTTGAAACTTTATCCTGTTATTTGTCAAGTTGGTTTATATTAGCTTGCACCTCTCATATCAACCCCACCCCAAGAGAAAATACAGAAAAGGAAATAGTCCCAACTGAAGGAAGAGCCTTCGCCAGAAAACACAAAGCCCATCGATACCTTGGTCGGATCGCAAGATCTGGAGAACCATTCCATTTTAAACACTGCAGAGTCTAATTGGGCCTTTGTGGCAGGTTTGGTTCCTGTTGTTGAGTCAATGGATTTAAGTCCAATCAATAAAATGGTAACCCCCATGTTGTTGCATGAATTCTTTTGATGTTTGGCACAGTATTTTTTTTTCACTATATAAATATCTCTTTATTGTGCGATAACTTCCTAAGTACTAGGAGGTCGACTGTCCCTATACAGTTTTAGTCGACTCCTATTGATCATTCCTCTGAGTTTTTTACCTCCGAGATCTTTCAATTGTACCACCCCCCCATCTGTGACAATATTCACTTTATATGGTCCCAACCAATGCATTTTGAATTTTCCTGGGTGCTAAAGAAATTAACTATCATATACTAAGACTAGGTCTCCTTCCTTGAAACTCTTCCTTTTAATATGTCTGTCATGCCAAGATTTTTCCCTTGCTTTCTGTACTTATTGGTGAAATCCTGCTATAATCTTATCTTCTTCCATCACCATCAACTGACTAGCCTTTCTTGTATTGCGCCTCATTATTTCATGTTAATGATTGCTGCTACGCGTAGACTAGGTACCACAAATTCTAATGGAACCACTGCTTCTTGTCCATACACCAACCTGAATGGTGTCTTCCTTGTCAACTTTTCACATGTATTCCTGTATCCCATAATACTGCTGGTATCTTCAAGTCCCAATCGTCCCTGTTAACATTGTAGATCTTTGTCAATGCAATCTCTAGGATGTTATTAAAGCCTTCCAATTTTCCATTTTCTTGAGGGTGATATGGTGTACTCTTTTGATGATAGACTTCAAAATCCTCAGTCATAGCCTTGATAATACTATTGATGAAGTGAGTGCATTGGTCACTCATAAAAATTCTTGTGCATCCAAATCTAGTGATCACTTTCTCAAACAGGAAGTGTGTTGTCGTCTCTGCACTGCAATATTTTACTGGTGCTGCTTCTTCCCATCTTGTTAAGTACTCTGTCACAGTAATAATATACCTTGCTCCTGACCTCTTTGCTGGTGGATTAATTGGTCCCACAAAATTTATTGCCCATTTTTTGAATACTTGCAAGGTTACTTGTGGTCTTAGGGGAATCTCATCCTGTTTATTAGGTTTTCCAACCCTCTGACATACATCACATCTCTGGCAGTAGTCCTTTGCATCTCTGTGGATGGTCGACCACCATAGTCTCGAGCGCAATATGTTCTGCACGGTAGATTTCCCTGCATAATGTCCTCCAAATATTCCCTCATGGGCCACTGCTAGAATCCTAGGCCTCTCATGTTCTAGTATACATCTTCTCAAAATGAAGTCCGTGCCCATCTTGTATAAGTGTCCTCCAATCAATTGATAGTCTGCAACTATGACTACTAGATTTTTCTTGTGCGTAGTGTTTAATTCTTGTGGTGTGGTCCCTTTACTCAAGTATTGAATGATGTCATCAAAATATTCATCAACTACTTGGACTAAAAATAACTGTGCATCAGGGAAGTTGTCCTCTAAAATTGTAGGTTCTTCTCCATTGGTGATCCTTGACAAGTGATCAGGTCTTGCATTCAACTTCCCTCATTTGACTATCACTGCAAAGTCAAATTCCTAAAATAATAGTAGCCATCTACAAATCCTCCCCCCCAACACTGGATTTTTGACTAGGTATTTGAGAGTTGAATGATCTATAAAGTGTTTTCCTCGTAAGTAATTTTTGAACTTCTGAAGTGCATAGACCATATCTAGGCCTTCTCTTTCTGTAGTATTGTTCTGTTCTGACTCTGACAGTTTTCTGCTAGCAAATTCTATAGGGTGGTCGAATTCCCTTGTTCCTGGCTACACCAGAATAGCTCCAAGTGCTATGGCTGAGGCATCTACATGCACACGAAATGTCTTTTCCCAATATGGGAATACTAGTATTGGTGTTACCATCTTCTCTTTTAAAGTGTCCAATCCTCACTGACAGTCCTCATTCCACTGAAATTTAATATCTTTCCTCAACATTTTTTCCATCAGCGCAGTGATCTGGGCATACCCTTTTATGAATTTCCTGTAGTAGCATGTGTTTCCCAATGTTTCTCTCAACTGACTTACTGATTTCGGTGGTGGTAAATTGTTGGAAGATTGGTTGTTGTCATTGATGTCAACCCTAGTCATGGGTTTTGGACCACAAGATTGATGAAGTTATTTGGACATGAAGGAAAATGCACATGTAGATACAACACCCATGGATGGATAGTATACATCATGCTC
>SNQJ01S0143916.1:12065-25584 GCA_010110895.2 Picea sitchensis
TTCATTTCTATTCGACAAGTAAAACTTCTTGAACCAATATCTAGATTGTAACTTGCATGTTTTCCTTCTCCTTGTTTGAATTTAGACCTTGTAAGCATTCACTCACAAACACTTTTCAAACCTCGCTCTGATACCAACCTGATCCAAAACATACTTAGATGTGTATTAATCTTTAAAACATAATAACATCTACTTTATCTTTGAAATAAAAATGATCACTTGATTGTTTTCAATTTACATGTGAATCAACTTATCTATCCAAACACATTTTATGGATGAATAATTTGCAAATAACTGAGCGTAAACAGAAAAACAATATTGAAATCACAAACACAACTTTGATAATGGAGTTCACCCAATTTGGGCTACATCTCTGGGTTCACTTCCAATAGAGACCTCTTTATTAAGGCTCAAATGCTTGTGTTTTACAATGACCCTTTTCTACGTTGCTCAAAATCAGAAACAGAGTATGCCATTGAATTCCTTACGAAATTTCGATAAAAATGAGTATAAAGTTCATAAAATTCCTCGTCAGAACCCCATGGCACACATTATGGTGCAGACTCCAAGTGTAATTATCCTCAGGCACAAACTTTCAGACACCATATTTCATCTGTGTGTCCTTGGCCTCGATCCATGCACCATTAAATAGGGCGTGGGCCCCTTAACCTCTTTTCCACAAAATTAGGTAAGAGTTAAGTATTAGTTAGTGGGAATTCCTTAACAAGAGGCACAACAGTTAAGGCATGGCACTATATTGGGGGAGGTCACGGGTTCAAACCTTTATGATCCCCTCCTTTGATGGCGCTTCATTTAAATATTCGTTGGGTGATTTGTTATATGGTTATACATATGTGGTGGAATATAGTTTTAATTCCCTACAAACATTGGTATATGGTTATACATATTTCATTAGGCCCCCGTGGGATATGGTATTGGTCACATTACATTGTGATGCAGGAGCATCGCTAGCACATCAAGCGAGCCAGCGCAAAAGCGGAGGACAGTTGGACAAGCCAACACAAATTTTGAAAAACACTTTGGGATTGTTGCGCAAGTCCTTAATGAAGCCATTTATGAGGGTGCACTTTGCATATTGTAATGGACCTTGAGCGGATAGCTCTCGTCCTTAGGTAGATAGACGACATTTAATATAGTTAATGTTGTTAGATAGGAATTTAATTTGAGATTTGATAGCTTTAGAGTCCAAGAGGGAAATGGGATATAGACACCTTCATTGTATCATTGTATAATAAGATTATTGAAGCAGTCAGGAGCAAGGAGAAGCAAGAGCAAGTAGAGAGTTGTGTATGAAGAACACCCATGTACAAGCATTTGAATTAATATAATAAAGCTTGATTCAAATTCATGGTTTGTGTTATTTCTCTGTGTACTGATGTTATGCTCATGGATGTTTGATTCCTGTCATACATTTTCTTTTATATGCTGTGTATGTGATTTCATGGTTGAATTGAAGTCTGAGAGGGTGAGTGAATGAGTCTCAATTGTTTTCTCTAATTGAGCCAGAGGATTCCTGCAAGGAGTGCAGTCGAATTGTCTGCAAGGAGTGCGTTGACAGAAGGGTTCACTTAGAGATAGCTTTTGTTCTCATTTCCTCGAAAGTGCAGTTAGGCACAGTGTCGTGCAAGGAGTGCGCAGGCCAAGTGAAGTCTCAGAGTTGCAATTCTGAGCGAAGTATTGAAAGACTGCTGCTGCAGGAGTGCGCAGGGTCAAAAGACTTCAACACTTAGACAAAGTTGAAGGGTTGCCGCAAGGAGTGTGTGAAAAGTTCCTTCTAAGTATTTGAGAATTGCAAGGAAGATCAGGAGGAATAGACCTTCAAATTCACTGAAGGATAAGCGCAGAGAAGTTGTAATTGGAGGTCTGAGGGAGGTGTCGCAGGTTGGCGAGCGAGCGAATGAGTCTCATGGAGAGACACTCCTTCATTTTGCAGTTTTAGCAAAAGGAAGAACGGACGGTCGAAATCCTTCGAGGAGATTTCGCGAAGTTCCGTGGGTCGTTGGATCTTGCGGAGGTGCAAGGAGATTATGGCGCAAACGTCTGAAGGTTCGAGGCTCAAGAGGTGCAGAGCCGTTGAACTAGGCCACAGGAGTCGTTAGATCTACATGAGATATCGTGTATCGTGGGGTCGCGAGTTGGAGCTGCAAGGGATCACATCAAGAACTGCGATATCGCGAGACACGATATCCCGACAACCAAAGGGTAGCGTGTGGGACCGTAGGAGTGAGTGGAAGACAGGTGGCAGAGATCGGGAGATCTCGTGAAATCGAAAGTTCCCAGGGTGAGATCCCAAGTATTGGGTATTCCAAGTCACGAATATGCGAGGTTGCGAGTAGCGATATCATGATAGGATCGTATCGGCTGTTCGGCGCATCAGGTATCGGAGGTTGGAAAACCAAGGGCTTGGTATTGTGAATAGCGAAGTCGCGATAGAGCCGAAGTCCTGATAGAGGAAAGAGGAAGTCAACGTTGACTGACATATCGGGTCTCGGGGATTTGAGAACCCCGTGTTCAACTTTTGAACTCGCGAAGTCACGAGTTTCGATTCCCCGATAAATCAAGGGAGGGGGATCGTGCAAGAGAATATATGGGTTTATATTTCCCGATAGGGAAATAGAAGAGCCTTGGAGCTCTTCGGGCCGAAAGAAGAGAATATCCTGTGAGCGTGCATGGACCTTTCAACATATGGGTGGTGAAGGGGCCGCGTTGCCGTCACATTGCATATGATGTGGGTCAAGGGATTGGGCCCTTGGCCCTTTTTGTCGCTAACCAAACCGTTGATCAACCTTACATATAATTCACCACACATAAGGTTAAGAAACAATGTGATGGTGTATTAGTAAAGGGCTTGGGTAAGGTATTGGGAGGTCATGGGTTCGATCCTCTGAACTCCCATAAAAAAATTGATAACCATTAACCATTAATAGCCAATGGGAGGTTTCCACATGGCAGTCTCTCATTGGTTTATTCTTGCCACGTGTCGACAAATGATTAGCCCACTTGGACTGTACAAACAACCACATCAACTTGCCAGCTAGAAATGACATGTCAGCACTATACGGCCTATATGGTCATGCCACATTTCACCCTTGCAATGGTGACACTTGTCACCTTGACCCTGTTGACTTTAACCTTTTTCCCTAGTTTTACCCAAACTTTGACCATCCATAACTTTTGCATACGAACATTGTTTGAGGCAATTTTTGAGTCGTTGGAAATCTATCGCCGAGCTCTACGCATTGATGGAGTTTTTGAGAGAATTTGAGGTGATCAAATTTTGAGAATTTATGAATCCTTCTAGACCTCTGTGAGCATTTCGAATCCTCCTGGACCTCTGTGAGCATTCCTGGATCCTCTTGGATCACTTCTTCAGTGAGGCAATTTAAAAAAAATCCTCCTGGATCTTTCCAAAATAGATTTTCTCCCAAAATGCAATACTTCACATCCTTAAGTTTAATCGATCTAGCCTTGGCTTTGTCCCATGTTGGTGGGCAGCTTAAGTTCTATAGGTAAAAGATGATATCCTTATACAAACCATATTGAGAAAATTTAGGGATTACCTTCAAATATGGTTCTTATTTTTCATCTCCTTCAGGTTATGTTGCCATGATGCTTGTTGACAGTGAATTCATGTCTAGAGCCTTGCAATTAGATTCAACTAGGATTTTGGCAAGTCTCGGTCCTTTTACCAGTTTTGTGAATTTAATATCTACATCGTACTCCCAAAGTTTGGCAATCCATTTTCCCCTTCTTCCCTCACTATTAGGTTGTGTGAGAATGGATTTTATAGCACTGGTGGGTACATAAGCTAGTATCTTGGAGTGCAATATGTAATCTCTGAATGCTTTCAATGCCTTGACTGAGGCATAGGATTGTTTCTCCAGGATATTGTATCTCAGTTCAGAATC
This sequence comes from Picea sitchensis, assembly GCA_010110895.2. NCBI lineage: Eukaryota > Viridiplantae > Streptophyta > Pinopsida > Pinales > Pinaceae > Picea > Picea sitchensis. The sequence goes on from SNQJ01S0143916.1 coordinate 15,995, forward strand.
TCTTATAGCTCTACTGAAGAAGGATATGGTTTACTCTTGATTTTCTTCATTTTTCTACAAAAACACAGCATTTATGGTATGCTCTAAGGTCAAAGAAAAAATGAAGAACTCCTTATCATAATTCGAGTTAACTAAAACTAGAGACTCTCCCAATGCTCCTTTGATCTGATAAAAACACTTTTTAGCTTCACCTGCCCACCTAACTTCATGATCTTTCTTTAACATGTCAGTGATGTGTTTTACCATTTTAGAAAAATTAAACCTTCTCAAAAAATTAATCCTACCTAGAAAAGATTGTATCTCTTTCTTGTTCCTAGGAAAGGAAATTTGCTTAATTTTCTCTACCCTTTCTTGATCTATCTTTACCCCTTCCTTGGATACAATATGGCCCAGGAGATTTCCCTTTTTCATAGAAAAATAAGACTTATTGGGGCTGAAATATAAGCCAATTTTTTTTCACTTCACGAAAGTTTTCCTTAGATGCTTGATGTGATCCTCATTTGTCTTTGAGAATACAGTCATGTCATCAAGGTATATAACAATGAATTTTTATTTCTCTTCCACAAATTCTATATCCATATCTCTTTGAAATGTGGCTCTTTCATTTATAAAACCAAAATGCATCTTATCATACATGAAAGTTCCCCATGGAGTTGTAAAATTTGTCTTTTTCCTATCTTCTATTTGCTTTGTTATTCGGTTGTATCCTAAGAAACCATCCATCATGGATATTTCTTTTTCCCCCACCACTTTCTGCAGTATTTGATCCATATTAGGAAAAGGGTATTTGTATTTCAATGAACATTTATTCAAGTTCCTAAAATCCACATAGATCCTTATCTCTCCACTCTTTTTCCTCACTGGAACCAAATTTTCTACCCATTCAGAATACCTGAGGGGTATTATAATTTGAGCATCTAGTAGTTTTCTTACTTCCTTCTCAATAGTAGGCAGTAGAATAACCTACATTAGTTTCGAATAAAAGGTTTAGTGTCAAGATTGAGGGGTATGATATGTTGTATTATGTTGTTATCATAAGTTTTTAGGTCCTCATACTTCAAGAAAAAGCATCCATGTATTCTTTGAACAGTTGAAAGTATTTTTCCTTATGCTCAGCAATGATTTCTTTGGATAGATTTATGTATTTGGGTTCCCTTTTTGTCCTTGTATTACATAGTGGGAATGCCTTAACAAGAGGCACCTTTGGCACAATGGTTAAGGCATGGCACTATATTGGGGGAGGTCGTAGGTTCAAACCTCTATGATCCCCTCCTTTGTTGGATCTTCATTTAAATATGTGTTGGGTCATTTGTTATGTGGTTATACATATGCGATGGCATATAGTTTTAATTCCCTACGGACATTGGTATATGGTTATACATATTTTAGGCCCCCAGGGGATATGGTATTGGTCACATTACATTTCATATGATATGGTTCGAGGGCTTGGTAACTTGGCCCTTTTTGCCGCTAGCCAAAACTTTGATCAACCTTAAATATAATTTTCCACACATAGGGTTAAGAAACAATGTGATGGTGTATTGGTAAATGGATTGGGTAAGGTCTTGGGAGGTCAGAGGTTCAATCCTCCAGACTCCCATAAAAAAATTGATAACCATTAACCATTAATGATCCGGATTTAGGAGAGGAATGAACTGATTATAAAATGAATACCATAAGCATAGAGATAGGAAGAATAACACAAATATTTAGTGAACAATATCTTCTATTAAATAATGAAATAGGCTGAAACTGTAAAACTGTAGAACTGAAACTTGCTCGAATGGTGGTAGCCATCTATGAGAAGAGATGTGGTTGCTACGTGAATCTGTCTAAGAAGAATGGATTACAATGAGGCTCCATAGTCCCTTTTCATATTACTCATGAATGCCAAAACCCTAGACATCCAAAAACCTAACCCTAGAAGGTGAAATGCCAAAAGTCATGTGGGCCCTATGGGCAAGTTGGTGTAATTTGGTACCTCAACTTCCTAGGGTCATAACTTTTGCACACGACCTTTTTTTTTGGCGTGTGATAGCCCATTGTAAAGGTATTTCAAAGAACTACACATTTTGTCATCAAACTTTGACTCCATCTACAATTTTTTTGTGGTGAGCCAAAAAAGAAATGTTTAGGGCCTCAAAATAGCCCTAAAAGTACAACAATATGTGTTGACATGAAAACATACAAAATAGGCCAATTGGATTAGGAGAGAGGCCACCCATATCCACTTGGAGAATGTGTGAGGATTCAGACAGCCCCAGAAGTGTATAACTCACAATTATAAAGAAGTACATAAAGACGTGTTGAACAAAAATGGACACGAGGAGCCAGTTGGAATAGGTGGGAGGCCACCAATAACCATCTAGATCAATCCTCCCCCCTTAGGAAGAAATGGTCTCCATTTCATTGAGTTCCCCCATCAAGTGAGGAAAATTTTGTTGGATTTGGCCCCGGGTGAGCCACTTGCCTTGGTGTAGGAGTTGCCTTACCTTGATAACTTGATAAAGATGGATTCGTTGTTGGTGAGTGCCCTTGACCTGTGTGTCCACTATCTAATCGGTGGATTCTTGTTCCATGCAATCAGGGTTGAGCTATGTTGGTATCAGTTGTTCGACGATCTCAGAGGTTTTCAATAATGGTGGAAAATATGGCCGAAGGAGGTCCACATTGAATACTAGATGCAGACTAAGGAAGGGTGGAGTGTTGAGCTCAAAATCATTGCTAGCCACAGCCTTGGTGATAGTGTAAGGCCCATAACAAAGTGGCCAAAGCTTCTGATGGGGCCTGGTGAGACACTCCTTCTGCAAATGTAACCAAACTTTGTCACCAACCTGAAATTGGTGTGGTACCCTGTGTTTATCATGGTGTTGCTTGTACTTAGCATTGGATTTCTACAAAATCTCTTGGACCTATTGGCGGATGTGTTAAATCCGCTCAATGAATCTAGTGGCTTTGTCGACCGCAGACTAATTAGGGGAAGATTATGTATGTGTGGTGGCAAGAGGAAGTGCAACATCAATGGGTCCCAAGGGTTGGAATCCCAGACCCACCTGAAATGGGGTATGGTCGGTGGAACTATGGAGAGCCCTGTTGTAACTTTGTTGGACATATGGGAGACTCTCGTCCCATGTATGGGGATGCTTCGAATTGTACATGCGTAGGATGTGCATAATCATCCGATTGAAAACCTTGGTTTGTCCATCGGTTTGGGGGTGGAAAGAAGTGGATTTTGTGAGCTTGGTGTCCAACAGGGACCGGAGACTCGACCAAAAGGTGTTGAGGAACCTGTTGTCTCAGTCGGAGATGATGGTCTGTGGTATCCTAAAGTGAACCCAAACTCGTTCGAAGAAGAGCTTGGAAGTATCAACCGTTGTGACAGTCTTCTTACAGGCTGTGAGGATGGCCATATTCGAAAATTGATCAATGAGTACAAACACACAGTCATTTTTGTGCTTGGTGGACAGCAAACCAGACTTGTAATCCATGGAGATAGACTCACACAGCTTCTCATGAATAGGCAGAGGGGTGTATAAGTCTTGCTTCTTGATGGTTATCTTGGAAATGGCATAGGAAATGCAAGATCTTATATACTTGCTGGTGTCCAGTCGAATTTTTGGCCAATAAAAATGTTTCTGAAGGATGGCCACAGTTTTCTCTACGCCAAAATGTCCTGCCACCTGAATGTAGTGGGATTCCCAAATCATCTTTGCATGCTCGCTTGTAGGAACACAGAGATGACCCAGGTGGAATAAGAGTATGTCCTGAATGTGTTAGTGATAGTGGCACCTATACCCAAGAGCTGATAAGTGGTGGCGAAGTCCGGATCTTGTTGGTAAAGTTGGGGCCACTCCGATGTTTCATGTCCACAGGAATGGAGCACAGTGGTAAGTGTATCCATGGGAGGCCGACTGAGGCAGTCAGCGACACGATTGGATATATTTGTCTTATACTTGATGTTGATATGGAACTATTGTGGGTAGGTGGACCACTTCTGATGGCGGTCATTATGCAATTCCCCCTGTGTTTGTATGAATTGCAAAGGCTTGTGATCAGTGTGTATGATCATCTTTGTCCCCAGAATGTAATGTTTCCATTGACAACAGGCTTGTACAATGGAATACATTTCCTTATCATAGGTGGGGTATTTACAGACAGTGTTAGAGAGTGTCTCACTATGGTACACCACTGGATGCCCATGTTGAGTGAGAATTGCGCCCACAGCATAGTCAGATGCATCAGTCTCAATCTCAAATGGTTGTTGCAGATCGGGCAACGAGAGTATTGGAGCTGAGCAAAAATGATGTTTCATATCTTTGAATTCTCATTGTTTCTCCTTCCCCCATATGAAATTGGTCACCTAGCTGAGGGCCCAGGCAATATGGGAGAATCCCAACATGAACTGTCGATAAAAATTGGCAAGTCTTAAGAAGATTCGGAGCTCGATCAATGTGGTTGGGGTTGGCCAGTCACAGATGACTTGGATCTTAGCTGGATCAACATGTACCCCATGTTCATCAACAATGTATCCCAGGTATTGGACCATGTTCATGCCAAAAGATCATTTTTCCAAGTTGGCATAAAGCTTGTGTTGTCGTAGAGTGCTCAAAACTTGTTGAATATGTCGCATGTGCTCCTCCCACGTTCTTATGAAGATGAGGATATCATCCAAATATACTACCATAAAGGAGTTGGTGAAGGGTCTCAATACATCGTCCATCAATCTCATGAAAGTGGTTGGTGCATTTGTTAAGAAAAATGGCATGACTAGCCATTCATAGAGACCTTACTTAGACTTGAAGGTTGTCTTCCAGACATCTGTTGGTTCAATGGGAACTTGGTGGTAGCCAGACCTCAGGTCAATCTTGCTGAATAAATTTTCCCCCTTGAGTTGGTCAAGAAGGTCATCAATCCTAGGAATGGGATAGTGGTTTCTGATTGTGATTTTGTGTAAGTCTTTGTAATCAATGCATAGTCGCCAAGTCATATCCTTCTTCTGCACCAGTACAATCGGGCTTCCGCAAGGGGAGTACATGGATCTGATGTGCCCCTTTTGGAGAAGCTCTTGGATATGACGTATTATTTCGTCATTCTCCATCAGCGAGCGTTGATAGATTGGTCCATTAGGTAGAGGTGTGTTGGGGGTTAGATCAATTGGATGCTTGACTTGGTAGTGTGTCGGTACCCCTGTAGGTGAGACGAAGATTTCTCTGTATTCTTCCATGATCCCTTCCACTTGCTTCTACTACAAAGAGAGGTGTTGTGTAGAGGCCATGGATGTGGCAGATAACTTCTTCTTACTGTGAGAATGAATCACAAAGAAGATGAACTTCCTGGTCTATGAAATGACCTTACTTCATTGCTTAGTAGAGATTAAAGAAATAGTAGTAGGTGGTGCCACCTCTGGGATCCTGTATAATTGTCTACCCAAAGTAATAATAACATTGTGGGGTCTAGACTCATACACAGCATGACACTTCCACAAATATGGTTGTCCTAAAAGAACATCACAAACTTCAAGGGGAGAAATATCACACAGTACCTCATCTTTGAAAGGCTTGATGTCGTAGGACAGACAACATTGTTGGTTGACACAGAGATCTATTCCTTGATGAAGCCATTCGATGGTGTAGGGTTGCAGGTGTGGTGGCATTGGAAGGTTTAGCCGCTTGAAAACCTCTGTTGAAATCGGGTTCTTCTAACTATCGTTTTCGACAATGAAGTGAATCAGAGCCCCCTTCACCCACATCTGCGAGTGAAAGAGGTGTTCCCCTTCCTCTGTTTCTTCAGGTTCTCTTGGCCGGACTTTGGTGGTAGTGACCATGGCATTGGTTTCAGCATCGATAATCCACTTCCCTCCTTCAGGATTTGACTCGAAATCCTTCATCTCATCCACGAGGGACTTCTTGGAGAAACATTCATCGATCTTGTTCCAAGGACTTGTATGGTATTCACACCATTTTCTCGTGTCCTTCTTCAGCTTCTCATTTCTCTTTTTTTGTTGTGGCTTGTATGGATTGTCCTAAGGGAAGCCATCACGAATTGGTCCCCTATTGTGTGGGTTGGAGTTTCCTTTTCCCTGCTTCGGCTATGAGGGATTTGTAGATCCAAATTGTCATCGTTTCTGCTTAAATTTATGCTTGATCTTGATAGTGTATCTATAAGTTGTGCCCAATGAGGCAATGTCCAGGAAATCCATTTATGTTTAAATGTATCTATGCAAACAGTCGCGGTATTTGAGCACCAAATGATGCTCATAATATTTGATACCCAATTTGGTGCGCAGGGTATGGAAAATATTGGTGAAGTCTGGTATTGTTTGGTCCCTTTCTTGACGTAGGGTGGTCCATCTGGTGTACTGGTCCTCGTAGCTTCCAACAGGGTAGCACTATTCTTTAATGGCATCCCGGAAGGAATCCCATGTAGGGGCCACCACAAAAATTGCAGATTCCTCCATGACCCTTTGCTCATAGTAGGTATCCCACCAGTCTTTAACATGGGGAACGACCTTGAGGAGTGCAAAAGTGATATTTTCCCGATCAGAAAAATTGTGGACCAAAAAATATCTTTCGAGCATATTTAACCATTTATCTAAGCATTTGCATCTATTAGTCCTTCAAATAATGGAATATAAAAATTTACCTGTACCTTGAAGGGGTTTCCATGGCCGCCTGATGAAGATTCTTCTCACATGGGAAACTATCGAAGGATCTACATGAATCTGTCCATCATTTTTTTCCTTTGTCGTGCGAAGGATTCCTCAAACAACATTTTAATAGAATCTGCTACTCCATCATATTTCTTTTTGTCTCCCATGGGTTGTTGTTGAGCTCAGCGCAGACGATATGGTAATGGTTCGATTGGTTCGAGTCCCAACTTCTTGTATCTAGACCTTGTCGGGGACATGCACAAAGAAAAATAAATGAAGAGCAAACCGTTATGATACCACTGATCCGGATTTAGGAGCAGAATGAACTGATTATAGACTGAATACCATAAGCACAGAGATAGGAAGAATAACACAAATATTCAATGAACAATATCTTCTATTAAATAATTAAATAGGTTGAAACTGTAAAAATGCAGAACTGAAACTTGCTCGAATGGTGGTAGCTATATCTGAGAAGAGATGTGGTTGCTACGTGCATCCGCATGAGAAGAATGGATTACAATGAGGCTCCATAGGCCCTTTTCATATTACTCATGAATGCCAAAACCCTAGACATCCAAAAACCTGACCCTATAAGGTGAATTACCAAAATTCATGTGGGCCCTATGCGTAAGTTAGTGTNGGTACCTCAACTTCCTAGGTTCATAAATTTTGCATATCACCTCCGTTTTAGGTGCGGGATAGCCCGTTGGAAAGTTCTTTCAGAGAACTACACATTTTGTTGTTAAACTCTAACTCTATCTACAGTCTGACTATGGTGAGTAAAAAAAACAATGTTTAGGGCCTCAAAACAAACCTGAAAGTACAACAAGATGTGTTGACATGAAAACATACAAAATAGGCCAGTTGGATTAGGCGAAAGGCCACCCGTATCCACCTGGAGAATGTGTGAGGCTTCAGAATCTCCAAAAGTGTAGAACGCACAATTATAAAGCAGTACAGAAAGACATACTGAACAAAAATGGACACGAGGATCCAGTTGGAATAGGTGGGTGGCCACCAATATCCATCTGGATCAATTAATGGCCAATGGGAGGTTTCCACGTGGAATCCTCTCATTGGTCTATTTTTCCCACGTGTCGACAAACGATTATCCCACTTGGACTATACAAAATGCCACATCACCTTGCCAATTAGACATGCCCCATCACCTTCCTACCACGTCAAAATTGTATGTCGTGTACGGTCATGCCACATGTCACCCTTGCAGTGGTGACACGTGTCACCTTGACCCTATTGACTTTTTTATTTTTCCCTGGTTTGACCTGAACTTTGACCATCCATAAATTGTGCAAATGAACTTTGTTTGAGGTGATTTTTGCACCGTTGGAAATCTATCATTGAGCTTTATGCATTGATGGTGTTTTCAAGAGAATTTGAGACAATCATATTTTGAGCATTTATGAATTCTTCTGGACCTTTGTGAGCATTTCAGATCCTCCTGGACCTATGTGAGTGTTCTTGGATCCTCCTGGATCACTTCTTCAGTGAGGAAATTTAACAAAATTCCTCCTAGATCTTCCAAAATAGATTTTGTCCCAAAATGAAATACTTCATGTCCTTAAGTTTAATCAGTCTAGTCTTGGCTTTGTCCCATGTTGGTGGAAAAGTTAAGTATTTTAGGTAAAAAATGGTATCCTTATACCAACGAGATTGAGAAAATTTAGGGATTACCTTCAAATATGGTTCTTGTGTTTCATCTCCTTCAGGTTTTGTTTTCATGATGTTTGTTGACACTGAATTCATGTCTAGAGCCTTGCAATTAGATTCAGCTAGGAGTTTGGCAAGTCCTTTTCCTTTTACCAGTTTTTTGAATTTAATCTCTACATCATACTCCTGAAGTTTGCAAATCTATTTTCCCCTTGTTACATCAGTATCATTTTATGTGAGAATGTCTTTTATAGAACTGGTGGGTACATAAGCTAGTATCTTGGAGTCCAATATGTAATCTATGAATACTTTCAATGCCTTGACCAGGGCATAGGATTGTTTCTCCAGGATATTGTATCTTAGTTCAACATCTCTTAGAGCTATATTGAAGAAGGCTATGGGTTACTCTTGATTTTCTTCATTTTTCTACAACAACATAGCAGCTATGGTATTCTCTGAGGTAAAATAAAAAATGAAGAACTCCTTATCATAATTCGAACTATAGAGACCCTACTTAATTAAATAAAAAATTTAATACAATTAACATATAATTGCCTTCTCATACGTAAATTATTCATTCACATCATAAGCATAAATATTCTGCAGAAATTAAAATCTATCTACAGCATGAAAATAACTCAACAATTCATAATAAAATGCATTCTTCTTATGCTAATTCCTATCGATATGGCTATCCCTTCCCTGTTTCCTTGTTGCTACCTTGCCTAGCCTGATGCATTGATCAACTCTGCCAAAACCAACTAACCTTCCATCCAACTACGAGCGGTCTGTCCGGCTCCCTAACTCCAGGAAACCGAAAGGAATCCTGGTCCCCATGCCCAAAACCCCCAGCAACCCGGTGCCCCCTGTAATGATTCTCAAAGACTGCAAAACTCCACAACATAACTAGAAAATCCAAGAAGAGAAACCAGAACTACCATCTCCCCTCCAAAATGCTTCCCTTGCCAAAAAAAATGATAATCCTCCCCGTAAGACTCCTCCCGTCATATCCCCCTTTCACCGACTCTCTTCCCCCTCATTAATTTCCTTATCCCTCCTTTATTACCTTATCCCCCTTTCTTTAATATCTTATCCCCTTCTTTATTGTCTTATCCCCTTCATTAATGTCTTATCCCCTCCCGCATATGTAAAGCAATTAATTAAATAAATTAAAATTATTAAGCCCCTTAATTTATTACCCATGTCATTGAATGTGATATGTAATCAATTAATTAATCAAAAGTTATAAACAATTAATTAATAAATAAAT
>SNQJ01S0143916.1:27527-49966 GCA_010110895.2 Picea sitchensis
TAAGCTCAAAGTTTCGCCCAACAAGATAGTGCCTCCAAAGTTTCAGAGCTAGCATTACAGCTGCCAACTCTAAATCATGAGTTGTGTATAGATCCTCATGTTTCTTCAACTTCCTTGACGCATAAGCTATCAGTCCTCCATCATGTATTAGCATGGCCCCCAACCCTTGCTTCGAGGCATCCGTGCAGACGGTGAAGTCCTTTTCCATGTCTAGCACTCGTAGAATTGGCGCACTAGTTAGTAATCTATTAAGCTTGATGAATGCATTATCACATTCTTCTATCCATTCATACTTGACACCCTTGCACTGCAAAGTGGTGATGGGTTTCGCTATTTTTGAGAATCCTTCCACAAATCTCCGGTAATAACCTACTAGCCCCATGAAGCTTCTCACCTCATGGGAATTTTTNATAATGGCCTTTACCTTTTCTGGGTCCATAGAGATTCCTTCGTCGAAAATGATACGACCTAAATAGTGAATCTCTTTCTGGAAGAAGGAACACTTTGACGTCTTCCCATATAATTTGTTCTCCCTAAGGCAGGACAACACTACTCGTAAGTGTTCCTCATGTTCTCTTTCATTCTTGGAATAGATGAAGATGTCATCTAGGAAGACTTGTACAAAACTATCTAAGTACTTCTGGAATACGTCGTTCATGAGGCTCATGAATACTGTTGGTGCATTGGTCAATTCGAAAGGTTCTACGACAAACTCGTAATGTCCAAACCGAGTTTGAAAGGCAGTTTTTGGGATATCACCTTCCTTAATCTTTAACTGATGATACCCTGATCGCAAATCGATCTTTGAGAATACCACTGCTCCTTTCATATGATCAAAGAGGTCATCTATTCGTGGCATCGGGTACCTATTTTTCACTGTAGCACAGTTCAATTCCCTGTAGTCTATACACAGTTGTAAGGATCCATCCTTCTTCTTTACAAAAATTACTTGTGCACCCCAAGGTGAAACACTGGGCCTTATTAGCCCTAAGTCCAGTAACTCTTTCAACTGCATTTGCAACTCACAAATTTCTGGCACTGTCATCCAATACGGAGTTTTGGAAATTGTTTATGCACTAGGTTTTAGCTCAATAGTAAAATCAAGCTCCCTCTCAGGAGGTAACCCTGGTAACTCGTTCGGAAAAACATCCTTAAATTCTGACAATACCGGGTATTGATCCAATGAGGGTCCCTTCCTTTCGTTCGCTGCTTCCACTACATATAATTGACACCCTTGTCTCAAGCATCGCTTAACCTTCATAGTTGATATAAAACATAATGACACTTTTCTCCGTACACCCTGGATCTCTACTGGCCTTCCCTCATCGTCGACACAAAGAATTCTCTTTGCGAAAAAATCTACCAAATCTTGGTGAGCTGCTAACCAATCCATTCCAATGATTAGGTCATATGCCCCGAGAGCAGTGACGTATACCTTCAACCTATTAGTACACACTCCCAGGTCTACTATACAATTATCAACACTAGGTCCTACCGCTTGTTTTTACCCCAAAGCCATCTCGACTTGTTTAAATTCATCGTGCTCGTAAGCTTCCAACCCACTCTTTTATAATGCAGAAGGTGAAATGAAACTATCTGTCACACCAGAATCAAATAAAATCTTAACATTGATATGATTTAGCGTACCTGACGACTCTACCACTGTGGATTGATGCTCAACCTGGCGATTATTAACCACTGCGTAAATATGGTGGCTGCTACTTGCTCTTCCCATCGATGCCTTTCCTTCTCTATGCATGAACCCTGATTGTAACTCTGGGCAGTCACGCTGGTAATGGGGTCCTCCGCACCCCCAACAGGTAACACTAGATTGAACCTGCACACTGTTATGTGACTGTCTCTGAAATGAGTTCCTTCCCCTGGAACTCTTGCCCCTACTAGTTTTTCCCTGAGATGGTCGTGGACCTATCTACGTCGTTGGTGATGAACGAGATGTTGCACTCATTGCCATTGAAATCCATGTGGTTACTTTCCTTGGTGAAACCTTGTTACCATATGGAGGTGGCCTTGAGCTTCCTACCCTGGGAAATGTCCTAGGGGCCTTCCCGACGAATCCAGGATGATGCGGAAAGGTCGACATTGTACCTCCATTCAAGTTCATGTGTTCTTCTGCGTAACACGCATTTTCCACTGCTTCTGCTACTGAATATGGTTTCCACATCTGCACCATAGCTCTGATCTTAGGGTTTAGCCCATAGACGAAGCGTTCTGCCTGTCGTTGGTCGTTATCCATATACAAAACATATTTGACCAATTCCATAAATTTGATCTCATATTCTTCTAAATTTGTGTTTCCCTATACTAAGGCATGAAACACCCCCACCTGTTTTTCCTCATAATAGGCTGGAAGATATTTCCTTCGGAACCTCTCCTCGAAAAGTTCCCAAGATATTGTTTCCAGGGTAATATGTAGTTGTCTTTCCAAGTTACCCCACCAGTTCAAGGCATTGTCTCTTAACTGAAAAATTGTTATCTTTGCCTTTGAGTTGGACGCATAGTCCCTTAAGGAAAAACACCTTGTCATGCCTTCCAACCACGCTTCCGTGCATTCACTAGCGTGACCCCTGGAAAACTCTGAAAGTTTGATCTTCTACAATTCTCGAGTGATGTCTTCGGGTGGAGGTCCTCCCCTTGAATCCCTTGACGCTTCTGGATTACCCATTCCAGACGGTGGGGGTTCCACTTCGGTCCCTGCTGGTTGTCGCCCCTTTAAAGTCTCATTTATGGCCTCCAACAAGTGCAGTATGAGAGCTAGTTCGGGCGATGGTGGCGGCGACGTTGGCGGTGTTGGCAGTGCCTGCGACGATGCTCCTCTGCCTCGATTCCCTCGAGTCCTAACCATCCTATATGATTTAGCCTGCATCAACCAAAGTTGTTAGGGTGAGTTCAAGGACGTTTCAAATTGGCGCTACTCAAACTATAAATAGTGTTAGGCGTAAGTTTTTATTTACTTGTCTGTAAACATACATTACTCTCTTTAGGGGATTGGCTAGGTTAGGGCTAAAGAATCTAAGCTTGATTTCTTCGCCTAAGAAAACTATTGGTTCCCTTTCCTTGTAGCTATGTTATCCTTGCGCCATACTCGCCAATTCCTATAGCTTACTTTCCTAGTGTGTATGTTGCCTCCTTCCCGCTTGTCCTAGTCTAAGTCCTTTAAAATTTCCGCTTACAACTAAATATCCTTCGATGCTTGACTCGTGGGCTCTCCTTGGCGCATTGTACATATATGTTGAATTGTGTGTCTCGGTGGCTGCAGGTGCGAGTCTTTAAGGATTGTAGAGTGGCCTTCTAGCATTGGAGCTTAGCGCTTGGCTTTGACTGGTGGAATGGAATGAAAGGGCTCGGCGATTGGCTCGATGAGTTGTGTGTAAGGTCTCGTGAGCCTGACGCTTGGATAATCAGAGTTTATACTTTGGGATACACTATGTTACCATTAATCTATTTAAGTATAAGAATTTATTTGTAAAGACTCATGAGGGCGTGTTGGTGTTAGTGCTCTTCTTAAGGTGCTTCGCTTGGTGGGTGGTATTGGGTTCAAAACCCATGGACCCTCTAACATTTTAATTAACTTTTAATGTATTTTAGCTTTACAATAAATACACAATTAATTTAATTAAATTTTAATTGTTTTTTAAGATAATTAACTTTAAATTAACTTAATTAACTTTAAATTAATTTAATTAAATTAACCTAAATTAACTTTAAATTAATTTGAACTAAATTAACCTAAATTATTTTTACAGTAAAATAATAATAAAAAAAATCTAAATGAACACACACACAATTTATAAAAAGAAATTTAAAATTTAAGAAAATCGAAATAATTTAAAAACAAGCGCGGGCATGCATGGATTCCACATGCCCGCCTTGCTTCCTCCAGCTTCCCCCTGACCTAAACCCTAAACTATTCCTTAAACCTAATTCCTATTTTCATTATTATTTCTTCTGGCGAGGGTTCGGTTTATGCGGTCGGACGCCATGGCCTTCTCTCATGGCTTCTCCTCCTCGTTTGCCAGGTGATGGATTCTGGCATTGGTCATTGGCTTGTATTATGTGTGTTATTTTTCATTAACTCGTAGACTTGTATTTCCAAGGGGTTTTTTTTTTGTTGTTCTGTGACTTCTGTTGTGTTGCAGGTGCTTGGATTGGAGATCAAACCCGTGGGTATTTAGCTCAATAATTTTTATTTTTGTGTTATTATATTTATTTTTGGTATTTACAGCCTACAGGCTACCCTTGGGCCATGGCGTTTGATCTTGGTTTAGAACACTATGCATACCATAATTTGTCTATCTGACGTCTTGTGAATGGGCACTGCCTTATAACTTTGCCCTGGGTGATTCTGTTGTATGTTTGGACAATGTGTGGAAGGCACAATAAGTGCACGAAGAACTCTTTCTTCAGTGCCAGGCTTTGTGTAGTGTATTGCATAATTGGCAAAGAAATATGGCTTGTGAAATTTGGTAAATGCGCTCGATTTGGCTATTCATCTTGTTTGAATCTGCGCTTGTGTTGGCTTTGGTGAGATGTGAAAAAGATGGATACCATGCTCTTTGTTGGTAATGAATAAAAAATTTGGATTCCAAGATCCTTGATATAAAACTTAAATTGTGATCATCTCTGATTATTCTCTGCACCGCTCTACATGCTAGCCTGGCATCCTCAGTCTGAGATCTATCTCAATTGTACAGAAATGCCTCCACCATCCTGTCCTCTGTTGGTCTAACCATTTCTCAGATTCCAAATTTGGATCTTCAAAGTTGATGGATGTATCATTCTGTGTAGATGTATCATTCCCTGGAACCATGCATTCAACTAATTTGCACTCCACCATTGGTACATGAAACCCAATTCGTGCTTACATGTATCATTGTTTCTAGGGGAAACCCTAATTCACGGAACCCTAATTTCGTCTACTGTCTGACAGGCATCATGCCAGTTGACTGGTCACTCATTGTCTGCAGACCCTCCTCGCACTGGTGGTATGCTCACCTTCAATAGAGACCTTCTTCACAGTGTATACACTCACATTCTTGGCAATCGTATTCGAATTGTTTGCTTGGCGACCACAGTTTGTTTGATTCCTTGTTCTCGGAGTATTCACCCTCCATTAGATCTCCCATACATCGCACATTTGAACTAATTGGGTGGAAACCCACGTGTGCCAAGATCATTTGAATTGTTGTCCATTGTGGCTACAACAAACCGCCATAAATATGAGCAGAGTTTATGTTATTTAATTCATCTTTTGTGTTTAAAGGGCTCAACAACTTGCCACCTCCAATCCACGAGTGTAACACAGGAAAGTGCAAAAGAAAATCAGGAAGGTCATATCTCTTAAAGAGAAACCCTCCACCGCCACCTCGCTCTCTTTCCTGCCCTCAACCGGGGCTTCGCTTGGTGCCACCGCTGGCTTCAACGTGCGCTTCAAGGAGGACGCGGTCCAGTAAGGTAAATAAAATTATTTAATTCCAAAATAATTTATTTATAGACATTGGTTCTGGTTTTTAGGAAAATGCTTGTAGCCACAACCTTAATAACCTGGACTCTAGTTAACATGTCAGTTCTGTATTTTTGAATGCATCTATGAAATGAGCCGAATGCTCATAGGAAACACATTCAGTTATAGAATTAACTGATGCTACTGAGTGAAATGTCTGGGACAGTGGTAATAAAACATTTTCCTTCATTTCTGGGAATGATGGATAAAATAATATGATTTTATTAAAAGGGAAGAATATTGAAACGCATTGCCTTACCAATGCTAATTTGATGTTTTGTTTCCTTGGAGACCATTCAAAGTTCTCAAATGGTGCTACAAAAACCTAATTTAATTAATTCCAAAATTTCGTGCTTGGTCTCCGGCGGTATAGTGCGCTGGTGACATGATGAAGAGCTCGAGGCTATGCAAGGAGATTGGCGTCGGATGCATGATTGGTTTTGTCTTATGTTCCTCTTCATCTTTTGCATCTCTTTTCGTGTTTACCAAACACTATGAAACACTTTCCTCTTTTATTTACTTTTACTTTTCATGGCCTTACTTTCATCTTCCATTTACTTTACTTTTCAATGGACTTTGCCTCTGTGAATAAAATCGGTTAGGTAAGATTGCTATTTTGTTTCAATTCATTTTGGGCTGGGGATTTAGGGTTTGCATATGACTGGAAGATTGTTTAAATTAAGGCATTTTCTTGTTGAGGTTGGGCCTCGGGTCTGTGATTTTTATTTATTACACAAATATATACATCACTATATATATATATTAGTTGTTCATTATAAAAATATCACTCTGTACAGGTGAGGCTTCTTACAGGTTTGAAGCTTTTACAGACGAGGCTTCTCACAGGTCTGAATGTGAACAGGCCTCCATCAATCTTACAACAGTTTCTAAGGTTTTCTGGTGGTTTATTTCTGGGTCAATTCTAAGTAGGTGGTAGGCCCTTGCCTCCAGATTTTGAACGAAGCTCTGATACCATGTGTAGAGACCCTACTTAATTAAATACAAAATTTAATACAATTAACATATAATTACCTTCTCATACGTAAATTATTCATTCACGTCATAAGCATAAATATTATGCATAAATTAAAATCTATCTCCAGCATGAAAATAACTCGACAATTCATAATAAAATACCTGCTTCTGATGTTAATTCCCGTCGATATGGTTGTCACTTCCCTACTGCCTTGTTGTTGCCTTGCCTAGCCTGATGCACTGATCAACTCTGCCCAAATCGACTCACCTCCCAGCCAGCTAGGAGCAGCCTGTCCGGCTCCCTAGCTCCAGGAAACCAAAAGGAATCCTGGCCCCCATGCCCAAAACCCCTAGCAACTCGGTGCCCCCTGCAATGATTCTCAAAGACTGCAAAACTCCACAACAGAACCAGAAAATCCAAGAAGAGAAACCAAAACTACCGTCTCCCCTCCAAAATGCTTCCTGTTGTAACGGATATCAAAATCGACTGTGTTGCCCAGGAGATGGACATTCAATACAAGAAGTGTCTGGATTAGTGTGTTCTTGTTGAGGGAAGTTCACCTCGGGCTTTTTCTGCAGAAAATGCAATTGGCCTATTTCCTGATGTTGAATTTGCTCACATAGCAGCAAGGAGTCCAGGAGAAGGAGCTCTTGGTGCCTACCTTGCATTGATTGGGAAAAGGTGCTCCATTTTCTCTTTGTTTGACGCACAAACATTTTTCGGCTGTAGCAGCTGCACATGGAGATCATGAAAATGATATTTCTAAGTTAGATGGTGTCATGAAAGCGGAGTATCACATAGCTCTAAGAAGTTCACCATGGAATGATTTTGTTGAGGGTGTTCGTGCAGTACTCATTGACAAGGACCAGAATCCAAAGTGGGATCCAGCCGTGGTAGAAGATGTTGATTTGAGTGAAGTTGACATCATGCTTCAACCTCTGCAAACAAAGGTTGATATAACTCGGGCATTAAAACAAGTGAAGACCCAACGCATAATTGCATTGACAGGTTCTCCTTTACAAAATAATTTGATGGAATACTATTGTATGGTGGACTTTGTAAAAGAAGGATTTCTGGGAAAACAACCAGAGTTCAGAAACCAGTTCCAAAATCCTATAGAAAATGGGCAGTATGCTAATTCAACTGCAGATGATGTGAAAATAATGAATCAGAGATCACACGTCTTATATGAACAGTTAAAAGGTTTTGTACAACGTATGGGCATGAATGTGATGAAGGATGAGCTTCCTCTGAAATGTGTATATGTGATACCTGTAAAACTTTCTCCATTACAGCGGCAGTTATACATCAGATTCTTAGAAATTCATGGGTTTATGAAGAATGACAAGAATGCATGTGTAAAAGGGGCACATAGGAAATGCTTTTTCAATGCATATCATTCTTTAGCGAAGATTTGGAATCATCCAGGGTTACTGCAAATAGCCAAAGAGGACAGAGACTCTCAACAAGGCGATGATACAGTTGAGAATTTCATTTTGGATGCTAGCTTCAGCGATGATGATACAAATCAAGACTTCTTCAATGGAGATAAGATAAAAGGTAAAGTGGATTGGACAAGCAAAAACAAAGACAATGATTTGGAAGAGGTGCCCCTGCAAGCTGATAAGTGGTGGGAGGATATTATTCCAGATAAAGCTTATGAAAAAGATGATTATAGTGGTAAGATGGTCTTGTTTCTAGATCTCCTGGCCATGAGCTCAAGAGCAGAGGTGACTCATGAGAGTTCTTTGAAAGGTGGTGAAATTGGAAATTCAACGGAAATCTATTTTTAAACTTTAAATCGGACCATATCTCTCGACACCAAAATCGTGATCTCGCATGGCAAAGATTTCGCAACACATTTGTACACTATCATATCCAGTCCCTGAATGAGATTCGCGAATTCAAATGATGCCATGAAATTTCTCGGGAAATGGCTTCTTCACGTCGATCGCTCACCTCGTTGGTCGCATGCATTTAGGTTTTTCATGCGAACGTGAGGCAAATTAGGGTTTTTGCGCGTTGAAGAAATCCAAGAGCTGTTACTCTAAAACCCTTGTCCAGACTGGAAGAAAAGAGGTTAGAAGCGAGGTCAGTGAATAACCAGAGAAACAGAGCACGGGTCAGATTGGAAGAGGCAGAGTTCCAGATTGTTTAAACATGGAAAAGAGAAGAATTAGGTCTATATCCTCAGAGAATAATCAGGCAGCGTTTAAAATGTTGATGGAAGCGTTTCAGAATCAAAGGAATTATCAATGCCCCACTTGTCGAAACGATTTGTAATGGTTCAAAAAGCTGCTACAAGCCGCGGAAGATGAGCCAGATGATGATTCAAAATCCCCTACATGCGAGACCTGTCTTTGACAGCGAGGAGTTCGGGCACGAGTTCAAACGTTTCTTTGCCTGCCCATCGAGACATGGTATGTGATTTCCTGGGCGACGGGATCCTCAATGCCGACGAGGAGCTCAGAGGAAACATCAGAGTATTCTGTAGATGTCGTCTATTGAATGATGAAGAAATATCTGCGGGAGATTCTTCAGTGGCAGAATTTGTTACAGCATAAGTTTCAAACTGAACTCATGTCAGCCCAGGATCAGCGGTTAAAGGCTACCACAAAAGCTCTGGTGCATATGAAAGTACTGAAATTGCATGCATGGGAGGAACATTTCAAAGAAAGTATTGAGAAGCTGCGCAAGATAGAGTTCAAATGGCTATCTGCAGTTCAGTTTTGAAAAGCTTGCAATTCGTTGTTGCTTTGGGCATCTCCCGTTTTTGTTTCAACTGCAACGTTTGTAACCTGCTATTTTCTTAAAATTCCTCTTACTCCAAGCAACGTTTTCACGTTCATAGCCGCTTTGCGCCTCGTTCAATAACCCATTCGAATAATTCCTAATGTAATTGATGTTATCATTCAAGCCAAGGTCTCATTAAGTCGTATCATCAACTTTCTTGAGGCTGCTAATTACAGGATCGGGTGGTTGAGCGGGTATTTCTTCAGAACTCTGACCACTCACTTCTTATCAATTCTGCAACACTATGTTGGGATTCTAGTTCATCAAAGCCCACATTGAGAAACATAAATATGGAGGTTAAACATGGCCAAAAATTGGCAATTTGTGGAGAAGTTGGATCTGGAAAATCAACTCTTTTAGCTGCAATACTTGGAGAAGTACCAAAGTTGATGGGCAGGTTGCAAGTCTGTGGCACCCTCACATATTTTTCTCAAACTACGTGGATTCAAACCGGAACAGTACAAAATAACATATTATTTGGGCGTCCCATGGACAAGGAGAAATATCATGAAGTTATCCTAAAGTCTTCGCTGGATAAAGACCTCCAGAATCTTCCCTTTGGTGATCAGACTGAAATAGGAGAAAGAGGTGTCAATCTCAGTGGTGGCCAGAAACAACGGATACAGCTTGCCCATGCTTTATATCAAGATTCTAACATTTATCTTTTGGATGATCCCTTCAGTGTTGTTGATGCTCATACTGCTAGTAGCTTGTTCAAGGAATACATAATGGGAGCACTGTCAAAAAAGTCAGTAATTCTTGTAACACACCAAGTTGATTTTCTCCCGGCATTTGATTCTATTCTGTTGATGTTGGATGGGAATCCATGCTTTTCATTGGAATGAATGTTTCCATTAGCGTGAGAGTGTCTAATGAACTAGGAGCTGGACATCCGAGAGCTACAAAATTCTTTGTTAAAATCGTGGTTGCAACATCAGTATTGATTGGCATCATTTGCATGGTTATTGTTCTTATCATGAAAGACAAGTTCGCCATACTTTTTACTGACAGCAAGGTAGTAATTGTTGCAGTGGCTAAATTGGCGAGCTTCCTTGCAGCGACGATGCTTCTAAACAGTGTACAAAGATATGCAAGTGGATTTCCTGAAAGAAATGGAGAATAAATGATCACCGCGTGCTTTTGAACCCATTGGAGAATATGCCAGAATCCTCGAGGAGAAAAACTGTGATCTTAGATGGTCTGGTCCAAACTTTTGAGGACTCCCAACTGGAGATGAAAACTCGAGAATTGAACTCGAGAATTGGGTGTGGGTGTTTCTCTAAAGACTATCTAGAATGACAGCCTGGATAAAGCTGGGAAATGAGGCGTTGTTGGAGGACGACAAAGATCTGCAATCTAAAATGATTTTGTCAAGTGTATCGCCCAGATTATGCACACCTAGCCAAAGGCGTTTACAAGATGCCCTAAGTCAGTAACGGTTCAAAATGCTGGCAGAGGCACCTGGCAATCGCAGTTTTCCATGAAGGCGAACCGCTTCAGATTCCCGGAACACGAAGAGTTCTAGATTTCTCTTTTAAAAAAGACTGATGTATGTAATAAAAGGGAGGACATCCTGAAAGCCTTTTGGAGGCTGGGTTTGTAATGCATTCTTTTTTATCAAATATAGAACAGAGTGTCAAGAGATTCTATACTTTGTCATTGTCTAATTCTGTTTTCTTCCTGTATTATTGTTTCTGAAGTTTTTCATCACTGCTCTTTCTTCCTTACATTCATTATTTCATCTTGTAATGGTTACAATTCAGTACAACCTCTGTTGTAGCTAATTTAAAGCATTCCTTAAGGTGCAGTTTTTCCTCTATTTTGCTCTGAGTAGAACAAGACCTGCGTCCTAATTGTTTTGCCTTATTTACAAGTTTTATTTGTTCACAGCCTTTCCTCTGTCTTTCTATGAGTGAGACAAGACCTGTGTTCAGATATTTGAAGTTTCAGTGTTATTTCTTCTATTGAAAGGAAGACCAGATACTTGGCCTTTTCTTTCAGTTTTGTTTATTCCCCATCTTCTATCCATCCTCATGATTTTAAAATGAATTAGACAAATGAGGTCATGCCTTTTGTTTCTGATCTATAAATGAGTGGAATGACTATTTTGGACCTAGTTCTAGAAGCCTCCTATGACTGACCAATCAACAAGATTTATTTCTTTTAAAAATGTGCTAAGGCTTGGCTCTTTTACAGCCTAGAGTCAACTCTTGCGACAACATTTTTTGGCGTCATTGTCGGGGACGGAGGACGAAGTTATCTTCCCTGGCGTACGACAAAGTTCAGATCTATCCCTTGATGGTGAAAAAGAGATAGGCATTCAATTGGCTGTGATCATTCACCTGGCGACTCCTTGGTTCGTAGACTCTACATGATTTTGGTGGCGACTCCACTGCTCTCAAATGTCAAATTCATTCGCTGCTCGAATTGCTGCAAGGTTTTCCCCTCTGGACTTTACAAATGTTTATGGCTTTCCAAACACTGTTCCAGACATTAAAAAAATGTTTATGGCTTTCCAAAAACTGTTCCAGACATAAAAATTTGGGAAGATGTCCTTCCCAAATTTGGAGAATATGAGGACGACAATCATGGTCAACACGGTTTGAATTCCACAAGCTCCTGGAGGAATTAAATGTACATCATGAAGATGTCCTCATGAAATTGTTTATGTTTTCATTGGAAAGATATGCTAGACTCCTGGTATAAATCTTTACCCCATTCCAGTATTCCTTCATTGAGATGCTTTCACGCACTTTTTCATCAACATTGTAGGAGGATATATTCTGCTGAAATCCTTTTTGAAGATTGTTGTAATATAGGATTTATAAGACAAAAAGATCACACACGTTTTCTTAAGGAGGAGGAAGAATCAACAGAAATTTCTCGAGTTGATGAAAATGATCAATATGAGAAAAAATTGACTCATAAAGATGTTGGATCTTGTGAACTTATTCAAGAAGAAGATATTCGGCATCACGGTCAACCGGCAAAAGAGATAGAAAGGAATGGTTGTTGTTTCATTCAGGAAATACAGAGACCACCTTCTCCTTTAACTAAGGGAGAGAAGGGTCTGCCCCTGCAAAACTATGTTGCAGCCCCTACTCACACAGATTTACATATTTCACACACTCCCAGATATGAGTGTCAAACTTCTTCCATTTCTGAAAATGTAAATCTATTTTTAAATGGTGACAATCATGTACTTCATGGAACTTTACAGGAAGTTAGTAAACCTATTTATGATGATTTCCTGCCAGAAGATCAGATTTTAGACTCTTCTTTGTTTCATGAAAAAGATATGGTTGCCATGTTTAATGATCCTGAGCATCATAAATCAGAGCATAGAGTAGTCCTGGATGTTTTAAAACCTCAGGACGATATATTTTTCCAAGACCCTTTTGTTGATATTTTAGATTCATTTAATGGAGGAATATGCTATGTCTGAAATATTTGGTCACAAGAATTGATGATCACAAGGTTTGAAAATCCATGATCACCAACAGGTCAGTTGGGAGTTGTCGGTTTCCTTTTTCAGCTTGCTCGAAGAAAGTGTGAGAAAGTTTCAAATAAGTAGGCAATTATTAGATTGGCTTCACTGGCATTTTCATATCATTTGATTCTGGAAATCTTTCAGTAGTTAGAGTAGGTGATGTATATAAATAAGCTTGAATTCAAGCACTAGATTACAGTGGTGGTTTTCATTATGTTTTCAGTTCAGTTTTGAATCCAGTATGGTTTTGATATAAAGCATTACGACTCCATAGCCCAATGGATGAATAAGCAGTTTTTCGTTTCGCTAAGATGCAAGTAAAGTGACAGAGTTCAGGATTAGATGATTTTGGGAATCCAAATGGATGGAGGCACATGGTCTACTATTCTTGGAACTTTACGAGAAAGTGCCATCCCTAGTTGGAGCCAATGTTGTAACGGATATCAAAATCGACTGTGTTGCCCAGGAGATGGACATTCAATACAAGAAGTGTTTGGATGAGTGTGTTCTTGTTGAGGGAAGTTCACCTCGGGCTTTTTCTACAGAAAATTCAATTGGCATGTTTCCTGATGTTGGATTTGCTCACATAGCAGCAAGGAGTCTAGGAGAAGGAGCTCTTGGTGCCTACCTTGCATTGACTGGGAAAAGGTGCTCCATTTTCTCTCTATTTGACGCACAAACATTTTTCGGTTGTAGCAGCTGCACATGGAGATCATGAAAATGATCTTTCTAAGTTAGATGGTGTCATGAAAGTGGAGTATCGTATAGCTCTAAGAAGTTCACCATTGAATGATTGTGTTGAGTGTGTTCGTGTAGTACTCATTGACAAGGACCAGAATCCAAAGTGGGATCCATCCATGGTAGAAGATGTTGATTTGAGTGAAGTTGACATCATGCTTCAACCTCTGCAAACAAAGGTTGATATAACTCAGGCATTAAAACAAGTGAAGACCCAATGTAGAATTGCATTGACAGGTTCTCCTTTACAAAATAATTTGATGGAATACTATTGTATGGTGGACTTTGTAAGAGAAGGATTTCTGGGAAAACAACTAGAGTTCAAAAACTGGTTCCAAAATCCTATAGAAAATGGGCAGTATGCTAATTCAACTGCAGATGATGTGAAAATAATGAATCAGAGATCACACGTCTTATATGAACAGTTAAAAGGTTTTGTACAACATATGGGCATGAATGTGATGAAGGATGAGCTTCCTCTAAAGCGTGTATATGTGATACCTGTAAAACTTTCTCCATTACAGCGGCAGTTATACATCAGATTCTTAGAAGTTCATGGGTTTATGAAGAATGAAAAGAATGCATCTGTAAAAGGGGCACATAGGAAATGCTTTTTCAATGCATATCATTCTTTAGCGAATATTTGGAATCATCCAGGGTTACTGCAAATAGCCAAAGAGGACAGAGACTCTCGACAAGGCGATGATACAGTTGAGAATTTCATTTTGGATGCTAGCTTCAGTGATGATGATACAGATCAAGACATCTTCAACAGAGATAAGATAAAAGGTAAAGTGGATTGGACAAGCAAAACAAAGACAATGATTTGGAAGAGGTTCCCCTGCAAGCTGATAAGTGGTGGGAGGATATTATTCCAGATAAAGCTTATGAAAAAGCTGATTATAGTGGTAATATGGTCTTGTTGCTAGATCTCCTGGACATGAGCTCAAGAGCAGAGGTGACTCATGAGAGTTCTTTGAAAGGTGGTGAAATTGGAAATTCAACGGAAATCTGTTTTTAAACTTTGAATCGGACCATATCTCTCGACACCAAAATCGTGATCTCGCATGGCAAAGATTTCGTAACACATTTGTACACTATCCTATCTAGTCCCTGAATGAGATTCACGAATTCAAATGATGCCATGAAATTTCTCGGGAAATGGCTTCTTCACGTCGGTCGCTCACCTCGTTGGTCGCATGCATTTAGGTTTGTCATGCGGACGTGAGGCAAATTAGGGTTTTTGCGCGTTGAAGAAAGCCAAGAGTTGTTACTCTAAAACCCTTGTCCAGACTGGCAGAAAATAGGTCAGAAGCGAGGTCAGTGAATAACCAGAGAAACAAAGCACGGGTCAGATTGGAAGAGGTAGAGTTTCGGATTGTTTAAACATGGAAAAGAGAAGAATTAGGTCTATATCCCCAGAGAATAATCAGGCAGCATTTAAAATGTTGACGGAAGCGTTTCGGCATCAAAGGAATTATCAATGCCCCACTTGTCGAAATGATTTGTAACGGTTCGAAGAGCTGCTATAGGCCGCGGCAGATGAGCCAGATGATGATTTGAAACCCCCTACATGCGAGACCTGTCTTTGACAGTGAGGAGTTCGGGCACGAGGTCAAACATTTATTTGCCTGCCCATCGAGATGTGGTACGTGATTTCCTAGGTGACGGGATACTCAATGTCGACGAGGAGCTCAGAGGAAACATCAGAGTATTCTGTAGATGTTGTCTATTGAATGATGAAGAAATATCTGCGGGAGATTCTTCAGTGGAAAAATTTGTTACAGCATAAGTTTCAAACTGAACTCATGTCAACCTAGGATCAGCGGTTAAAGGCTACCACAGAATCTCTAGTGCATATGAAAGTACTAAAATTGCATGCATGGGAGGAACGTTTCAAAGAAAGTATTAAGAAGCTACGCAAGATAGAGTTCAAATGGTTATTTGCGGTTCAGTTTCGAAAAGCCTGCAATTCATTGTTGCTTTGGGCATCTCCCGTTCTGGTTTCAACTGCAACGTTTGTAACCTGCTATTTTGTTAAAATTCCTCTTACTCCAAGTAACGTTTTCACGTTCATAGCCACTTTGCGCCTCATTCAAGAACCCATTCAAATAATACCTGATGTAATTGATGTTATCATTCAAGCCAAGGTCTCATTAAGTCGTATCATCAACTTTCTTGAGGCTGTTGAATTACAGGATCGGGTGGTTGAGTGGGTATTTCTTCAGAACTCTGACCACTCTCTTCTTATCAATTCTGCAACACTATGTTGGGATTCCAGTTCGTCAAAGCCCACATTGAGAAACATAAATATGGAGTTTAAACATGGCCAAAAATTGGCAATTTGTGGAGAAGTTGGATCTGGAAAATCAACTCTTTTAGCTGCAATACTTGGAGAAGTACCAAAGTTGATGGGCAGGTTGCAAGTCTGTGGCACCCTCGCATATGTTTCTCAAACTGCGTGGATTCAAACCGGAACAGTACAAAACAACATATTATTTGGGCGTCCCATGGACAAGGAGAAATATCAGTAAGTTATCCTAAAGTCTTTGTTGGATAAAGACCTCCAGAATCTTCCCTTTGGTGATCAGACTGAAATAGGAGAAAGAGGTGTCAATCTCAGTGGTGGCCAAAAACAACGGATACAGCTTGCCCGTGCTTTATATCAAGATTCTGACATTTATCTTTTGGATGATCCCTTCAGTGTTTTTGATGCTCATACTGCTAGTAGCTTGTTCAAGGAATACATAATGGGAGCACTGTCAAAAAAGACAGTAATTCTTGTAACACACCAAGTTGATTTTCTCCCGGCATTTGATTCTATTATGTTGATGTTGGATGGGAAGCCATGCTTTTCATTGTAATGAATGTTTCCATTAGCATGAGAGTGTCTAATGAACTAGGAGTTGGACATCCGAGAGCTACAAAATTCTTTGTTAAAATCGTGGTTGCAACATCAGTATTGATTGGCATCATTTGCATGGTTATTGTTCTTATCATGAAAGACAAGTTCGCCATACTTTTTACTGACAGCGAGGTAGTAATTGCTGCAGTGGCTAAATTGGCGATTTTCCTTACAGTGACAATGCTTATAAACAGTGTACAAATATATGCAAGTGGATTTCCCGAAAGAAAAGGAGAATAAATTATCACCGTGTGCTTTTGAACCCATTGGAGAATATGCCAGAATCCTCGAGGAGAAAAACTGTGATCTTAGATGGTCTGGTCCAAACTTTTGAGGACTCCCAACTGGAGATGAAAACTTGAGAATTGGGTGTGGGTGTTTCTCCAAAGACTATCTAGAATGACAGACTGGATAAAGATGGGAAATGAGGCGTTGCTGGAGGACGATAGAGATCTGCAGTCTAAAACGATTTTGTCAAGTGTATCGCCCAAATTATGCACACCTATCCAAAGGCGTTTACAAGCTGCCCTAAGTTAGTAACGGTTTAAAATGCTGGCAGAGGCACCTGGCAGTCGCAGTTTTCCATGAAGGCGAACCGCTTCAGATTCCCAGAACACGAAGAGTTCTAGATTTCTCTTTTAAAAAAGACTGATGCATGTAATAAAAGGGAGGACAGCCCGGAAGCCTTTTGGAGGCTGGATTTGTAATGCATTATTTTTTATCAAATATAGAACAGAGTGTCAATAGATTCTATACTTTGTCACTGTATAATTCCATTTTCTTCCTGTATTATTGCTTCTGAAGTTTTTCATCACTGCTCTTTCTTCCTTACATTCATTATTTCAGCTTGTAATGGTTACAATTCAGTACAACCTCTATTGTAGCTAATTTAAAGCATTCCTTAAGGTGCAGTTTTTCCTCTGTTTTGTTGTGAGTAGAACAAGACCTGCGTCCTAATTTTTTTTCCTTATTTACAAGTTTTATTTTTTCACAGCCTTTCCTCTGTCTTTCTATGAGTGAGACAAGACCTGTGTTCAGATATTTGAAGTTTCAGTGTTATTTCGTCTATTGAAAGGAAGACCAGATACTTGGCCTTTTGTTTCATTTTTGTTTATTCCCCATCTTCTATCCATCCTCATGATTTTAAAATGAATTAGACAAACGAGGTCATGCCTTTTTTTTCTGATCTATAAATGAGTGGAATGACTATTTTGGACCTAGTTCTAGAAGCCTCCTATGACTGACCAATAAACAAGATTTATTTCTTTTAAAAATGTGCTAAGGCTTGGGGCTCTTTTACAACCTAGAGTCAACTCTTGCGACAACACTTCCCTTCCCAAAAAAAATGATAATCCTCCCCGTAAGACTCCTCCCGTCATATCCCCCTTTCACCGACTCTCTTCCCCCTCATTAATTTCCTTATCCCTCCTTTATTACCTTATCCCCCTTTATTTAATATTTTATCCCCTTCTTTATTGTCTTATCCCCTTCATTAATGTCTAATCTCGTCCCGCATATGTAAAGCAATTAATTAAATAAATTAAAATTATTAAGCCCTTAATTTATTACCCATGTCATTGAATGTGATATGTAATTAATTAATTAATTAATCAAAAGTTATAAACAATTAATTAATAAATAAATATTTAATTAATATTATTAATGCTAATCATTGTTTAATTAAAACCATATTAGGACAATTAATTATCTAATTAATTTTTACTTAATAAAATTAATAAATAAATATTTAATTAATATTATTAATGCTAATCATTGTTTAATTAAAACCATATTAGGACAATTAATTATCTAATTAATTTTTACTTAATAATCCCTAAGCATATATTCAACTAGGGTTGTTACATGAACTAACCAAAACTGGAGACTCTCCCAATGCTCCTTTGATCTACTAAAAATAATTTTTAACTTCAATTGTCCACCTAACTTCGTGATATTTCTTTAACATGTCAGTGATGTGTTTTACCATTTCAGTAAAATTTGGGACAAACCTTCTCAAAAAGTTAATCCTACACATGAAATATTGTATCTCTTTCTTGTTCCTAGGCAAGAAAAATTGATTAATTTCCTCTACCCTTTTTTGATCTATCTTTACCCCTTCCTTGGATACAATATGGCCTAGGAGATTTCCTTCTTTCATATAAAAATAAGACTTTTGGGGGTTCAAAGATAAGCCAAATTGTTTGCACTTCATGAAATTTTTCCTTGTATGCTTGATGTGATCCTCATCTATCTTTGATAATACAGTCATGTCATTAAAGTATATATCAATGAATCTTTCTTTCTTTCCCACAAACGCTATATCCATATCTCTTTGAAATGTGGCTCCTTCATTTATCAAACCAAAAGGCATCTTATCATACATGAATGTTCCCCATGGATTTGTAAAAGTTGTGTTTTCTCTATCTTCTATTTGCATTGTTATTCGATTGTATCCTATGAAACCATCCATCATGGATATTTTGTTTTCCCCCACCACTTTTTGCAGTATGTGATCCATCTTAGGAAAAGGGTAGTTATCTTTCAATGAACACTTATTCAAATTCCTAAAATCCAAACAAATCTTTATCTCTCCACTCCTTTTCCTCACTGGAACCAAATTTTATACCCATTAAGAATTCCTGAGGGGTATTATAATTTTAACATCTAGTAGTTTTCTTACTTCCTTCTCAATAGTAGGCAGTAGAATAACTTACCTTAGTTTATGCCTGAAAGGCTTAGTGCCAGAATTGATGGGTATTCTATGTTGTATGATGTTGGTATCATAAGTCTTTAGGTCCTCATAATTCCAAGTAAAAGCATCCATGTATTCTTTGAACAGCTATAGGTATTTTTCCTTATACCCAGTATGGATTTCTTTGGATAGATTTATGTATTTGGGTTCATTTTTTGTCATTGTATTATGGTCCTCAATGGTGTCATCTCTAGGAAGGACCATTTTCTTAACAGGTACATCATTTCTATGAAACAATTTCTCTAGAGGCACCAACCCTTTTGGAATAAAATTGTTCTTGAGCTGTAAGAATTTATTTTCATCTATGTACTCACTAAATTCAGGGATCGATTTAATTTCTCCCCCAATCATTTTCGTAGTCTCTTCTTCACCATCTGAATCAATGTGAGTATTTGCAAACTCATTTATCACCTCCACGAACTTCTTGATTTGTTGTTCATCTTCAAAAACTTTCCAGTATTTGATGTTGTCAGGGATGGATGGTATATATCCCATATCAACTTCATATTTTACTTGGGGAATAACTGGTGGTTTGAAAGTACTGTCTACTATTGCTAAGGAATCAGCCTACTAGTTAAACTATCTTAGGACAACAAAAATATTGAAAGCTTCATCAAATTATTAATCATGTCTCATACATGATTTCTATATGACCTTATTCTAGGATTCCTTATTTGATAGGAACCCTTGATTTTCTTTACTACTAGTTCTAAATATCCAAATGCCACCATCTTGGTAATTTTCATTTTTCATGTTGCCTCCAAGTCTAGAATCAACGCTTCATATTCAACTACGTTATTAGTGGCCTCAAACTCTATTTTATAGGACAAATGAATTTCTCTTTTGAAGGGAGAAATGAGCTACACCATCCCCAACCTTGTCTTTTGAGTATGCCCCATAAAAAAACATGTTTGTACCCAATCACCCACAGGCTGGTCACACTACTTCAAAAACGCATTTCAAAACTAATTTTGAATTCTTATAACATTTAACAAATAAATATGCATGAAATAACATCATAACAGCACATTCAATAATCAAGTTTCATTCTACAACATAAAAGAATGTTTAAACATGTCATGCACGGTAATAACCAACAAGAAGGCACATTAAAGATACATATCTCGAAGATATTAATTAATACACAGTAGAAATAAATATGCAAGAATATAAACACATGACAGGGAGCACTTTTATTTAACAAAATGAATCACCAACTGGCTGCAAAACAAGGACATTCCACCCAACCATATATGTTGTTATTCCAAGTATCAACAGTAGGTCACCCCTGAGCCAGAGATATGAATCCATAAGGATGGTTCCAAGGTGTCACTCAGCTTTCCAAACCAGTCAACACTCAATCTCTCATAGGTTTCTCAACACAAATCAATCCAAATCACACCATCTCTCTTATCTCTAGCCTGTACAACCCAAGATAATGGACTCCCTTCTCTGCCACACATTCCCTCAGGTTGTCCACCTCCTTCCAAGGCCCTAGTGAATATGGTCAATAATATCCATGTTGGGACTCTTACGATTCGCAGTTGTGAGAAAAACTTAACACATGCCAATGCATCTCAAACATGCAGACATTAATTCATGGTTGGAATACACCAGCAGTCATTACATCCAACAAAAAAATGGCTCCTCTCCAACAACTATTTTTTCTTTCCCAATCCAAGATCAAAATGAATGAAGAATGATGAATGGGTGAAAGAGTGAATGGAGAGACAGAACAGAATGAAAGGTGTGAAGCAAAAGCAACGAGTGAACCCCCAAACAACCCAAAGATGGTTTATATATTTCTTGGAATTAAAGATCCACATGGCCTTTCCCCAAGAAGCTCATGTAACTAATATTCTCCATTAAAACCAAAATGGGTAAACAAAATATAAAATAAATACTTATCCCCTTAATCCCCCTCTCTTGTGGAATCATAGCCCCCTATAACTCTTGTTTGTGTCTGTCTTGCAGCTAGTGATGTATTTTATTATTAATAATAATCAAAGCATTACATTTCCTAGGCATGCTAGCCTCTTTTAATTGTTTGGGCACTCTTTCATAAATTAACAAAATACATGGTTTAATATGGGGGCAAAAAACTAGGGTATTACATTCCCCTCCCCCTTATTTTGGCATTGTCCTAAGTGCATACTCAAAACAGAACTTCAAAAATTTAAAAACTATTCTAAAAGTTGTGGGTAATTTTCCCGCATGGAATCTTCATGCTCCCAAGTAGCATCTTCAGGACCATAACAAATCCATTGAACTTTTACCAACTCTATAACTCGATTCTAAAGAATTTTTACTTTTTTGTCAAATATGTGCACTAGTTGGACCTGAAAGTATCCCTCTATCTCTACCTGAAATAGATGTCAATCAATAACATGGTTAGGATCATGTACATATTTGTTTAGCAATGAGACATGAAATACATTATGCACATTCATGGAATATTGTATGTAACTGGCCCTATTCTGTCCAATATCTCAAATGGACCACATAATATGGCTTCTAGATTTGTACAACTACCCAACTTCAATGAGCTCTTCTTGGGCTTCACTTTCAAAATCACATACTCCCCCACTTTAAATTATCTAGTTTTCATGTTCTTATCTGCATAATTTTTTTGTCTATCTTGAGATGCCTTTAATGTTTTCTTAATTCTGACCATTTGGTCTTCCATATCCTTGAGCAATTCTGGCCCAAGTACCACTCTATCTATTGCGTTGTCCCAACTCACTAGATTATTGTATTTCCTACCCATTATTATAGGCAAACTCAACCAAGTGCAAGTAATCTTCCCACTTAGGTGGCTTATCCATCACATACATTCTAAACATGTCTTTAATTACTTGGTTTACTCTCTCTGTCTTCCCATCTGACTGTGGATGGTATGATGTGATAAAGTTCATATTTGTACCAAATCCTTTAAACAATCCCCTCCAGAAATTTGAAGTAAACTTTGTATCTCTATCTGAAACAATTTTCTTAGGTATCCTATGCAACCTAGCAATCTCCCTCATGTAAATTTTTGCAATATTAGTTGTTGTATGAGTCATTTTTACAGGAACAAAATGAGCATCCTTTGTCAATTTATCAACCACTACAATGATTGAATCGTGTTGTCTTGTTTTCCTCGGAAATTTAGTTATAAAATCAATGGTTACCACTTCCCATTTCTTCTATGGAATTAGTAATGGTTGTAGCAGAACCCATTGGGTGCTTATGATCATCCTTCACTCTCTGACATTCCATACATCT
>SNQJ01S0143916.1:49976-66335 GCA_010110895.2 Picea sitchensis
TCTTATTGTTAGGTATAAGTATAAGCATATTATTTTCTAAAGTTTAACCACAAATCCACTTTAAAATGTTAAGAATTGATAAACTTTGGAAAAGCATAGTTATAACCCAATGATGAGGTAAATGTAATGAT
Organism: Picea sitchensis; assembly: GCA_010110895.2. Lineage (NCBI taxonomy): Eukaryota > Viridiplantae > Streptophyta > Pinopsida > Pinales > Pinaceae > Picea > Picea sitchensis. The sequence goes on from SNQJ01S0143916.1 coordinate 50,108, forward strand.
GTGGAGGTGGAATGAAGGTGATATGAAGGTGAAATGGAAGTAATTGTGAAGGTTTTAGTGAATAAATGGAGTGAGAATAGGGACTATTTTGAGACCCTACAATGCCTCCACATCTTCAATGCATGAACAATGGTAGCAAGTTCCAAGTCATGTGTGTCATAGTTCCTCTCATGTTATTTAATATTTATGGACTCATAACCAATGACATGTCCATTTTGAGTGAGGACTCCACCAAGTCCTTCCTTGAATGCATCTGTACATACCACAAAACTTTCATTTGGGTCAGCAATCGTTAAAATAGGTGCACTAGTAAGTACTTCTTTCAACAAATTAAAGTTCTCTTCACACTCATTTGTCCATTCAAATTTAATTCTCGTATTTTTCAAAGAAGTGATTGGATGAGCAATCTTAGATAACCCTACTATAAATCTTTTGTAGTAACTAGCTAATCCCATAAAATATCTGACTTTTGAAACATTTATGGGTGTTGGCCATCATCTAATGGCTTCAAACTTTTCTGGATCTACTGTTATTCCTTGTTCTGAAATAATGTGTCTCGAGTAATGGATTTGTTCTTGTTAAAAGGAACACTTACTAAGCTTGTCATAGAGATGGTGTTCTCTCATCACTTATAAAACCAATCTCAAGTGATGTTCATGCTCTTCCTCGGACTTAGAATAAATAAGTATGTCATCTAAGAACATAATGACAAACTTATCCAGATAATTTATGAATATTCCATTCATTAATCACATAAAGATAGTTGGTGCATTGGTCAGTCCAAATGGCGCCGCTACAAACTCACAATGCCCATACCTGGTTCTAAAGGTTGTCTTATTGTTCTCTTCTTCCTTGATTCTTACCTGATGGTATCATGATCTCAAGTCTATCTTTGAAAATATTATTTCTCATCTTAGTTGATCAAAGAGGTCATCAATTCTGGGTAGAGGGTATTTGTTCTTCATGGTGGCTTTATTCAGTTATTTAAAGTCTATACACAACCTCAATGTTCCATCCTTCTTTTTTACAAAGAGTAGTGGTGCTCCCCAAGGTGAAACACTTGGACGTATGTACCCTTTCTTCAACAAATCTTCCAACTATATTTTTAATTATTTCAATTCAGGTGTACTCATTCCTTAAGGTGTTTTTGATAATTGGGAAGCTCCAGGTACTAAATCAATAGATAAATATATCTCCCTCTTTGGTGGAAATCCTAGTATTTCTTGGAATACATCTTCAAACTCTTGCAATACTGGAAAATATTCAAGGCTTGGCCCTTTTGTCTTTTCTGACTCTTCCAAATGAGCTTCATACAATTGAAATCCTTTCCTAAAACATTTCTTTAGTTGTAAGGCTGAAATCTCCCTTATAGAAATGGGTCTTGGAATTCCTTTAACAATGCTTTATTTTCCTTCTTCATCAAGACATGTAAATGTCTTGTTATGACAATCTAGGATAGCATGGTGTTGTTCCAACCAATCCATTCCAATTAGGATGTCATAAGATCCTAATGGGATGATATTCATATCAACTTATGTATTTACTCCATTAAGATTTATTGGACAACTTATGACAACCTCATTGATCCCTATTTTGGTTCCAGCGGCTAGTTGAACCAAACTTGACTTCCTTAGCTTAATTCTCTCCAAATGTAATCTATCCACTATTTTAAGATCAATGTAATAGTGACTTGATCCTAAATCAATTAAAATAGCAACAGGTTGATTAATGATCTTACCTTCCACTTTGATCATATTGGATTGGTATTATGCTTGTCGATATTCTAAGGTTGCATATATCTTTCCCATGTCATCCACTGTTGTAGCCTCTTGGATGTTGTTCATGGTCTTCACTTTATCTCCTATGTGAGGGAAATCCTTGTATAGGTGATTTTCCTTGCACCCCCAACATTGGATTGGTGGTCTTCCCCTTTTCTCCAAGGAATCATCTTTCTTGGATTCCTCCTTAGCGGATTGATCTTGTTGATTTTTATTAGGGTTGTTTCTATTGAAAGGATTTTTGAACCCCTTTCTCCTCTAATCATATTTCTCCTTCTTCTCATCCTTCCAATATTTTTGCATGGATTATTTTCCCTTGCCTTACTCATACAGGTATTTATCATTCCTGATAGTCTCTGTCAATTTCATGGGCTCATTATAATGAATCTTCTCTTTATAAAAGGATGGCAGTCCACTTAAAAACCTTTGTATCTTCACTTTTTTATCTTTGATAAATCCTACATACTTTAGAAATCCCAGGAACCTCTTCTCATATTCTTTCATGGTCATTCTTCCCAATCTTAGCTCAAAGAACTCTTTCATCTTATTTTCATAGAAGTGCTCTGAAAGGTACTCCTTATGAAAATATTTCTTGAACTACTTCCAAGTGATCCTGATCTCATTAATGTGCTCAACTTGCTTTAGCTAATCCCACCACATCGCAGCTTTCCCATGTAAACGGTGTGTAGAAATTCTTGCTTCCAGGTTTGAGGAGTAGTTATGCAATTGAAAATCCCTCATGATTCCAAGAATCCATGCTTCAACATCATATTCCCTTTCTATTTCACCATCAAAGGATGGTGGCTTACCTCAACTCCCCTTGCAAACTGTCCAATTCATGCTTTCTTCTTTGGTGCATAATAGGAGACACTTCTGGACTTCTTATGGAGTCTTCAGATGCATAATTTTTCCTTGTTGAGTAAGGAGGGGAGTGATGTCTATGAGTTCTGCTGGAACTTCTTGAATTAGCAGCTCTTATGTAGTTACCCCTTATTTCATGATATATTTCTTCTTCATCTTGCCTTAAGTTCGATCCATTCCTTGCTTTCCCATGCAACTGATTTAGGCTTTGCAATACTTGAGAATTTATCTGATTTTTCTCTCTCATCAACCTCTCATTGTCTTCTTTGTAACTCTGCACTTCTATTTTCAGTATTCTCACAGTCTCTATTAAGGTTTCTTGTTCCCCTCTGCTCTTCTATCCATTTGATTCTGTCTCTGCATTACCAACACTTATATTTGTACCTTTGTCTTATTTTTCATGACTGAAGGTCCCCTCTCCTTCCTCCATTTCTTGAATATGCATTATTATCTTGAACCGATATGGTTATACTCCCTAATTCTGCAACATGTGTAGCCAAAAAAAATTGTTAGGCTAAAATAATTTAACAAGATCCATGAAATTATGTACAATTGTGTTCCCATACTGTATCAAAATTCTTTTTTTCATGAGTTCCCCTGAAAATTTTCAACACTTAGATTATTTTTCCCTCTATTCGGGCTCACAGACTCATGGACTTGCAGACTTGCAGACTCATGAAAGCATAATTCTTCCTTTCATAAGTCCATACAAAAAGTATCAACACTTAACCATTCTTCCACTTCTTAACGGACTCCCGAACTCACAGACTCACAATAATTCCAACACTTAGCCATTTTTCTAACTTTTTGGACTCGCGAACTCATGGAGTCATAATAAGTCCCAACACTTAGTCGTTTTTACCTTTGCAAACTCGCAGACTCACGGACACATAATAAGTCCCAACACTTATCCATTTTTACCTTTGTGGACTCGCGGACTCATAATGAGTCCCAATACTTAGCCATTTTTACCTTATCATGTGACCGGCACTGAAACCAGGTCGTCTGGACTTCGGTCTTCAAGTTATTCTCCCTTTCTGATCTTCCAATTCTCCTGGAGTTTGACCTGCCAAAGGGGTCATAAAGTGTAGGCGACAGGTGGTTCTTGGTTAACTTTCCCACTTACTCTATCCTCTCACTTATTGATCAAACGACCAGGAAGGATCCTACCTGATCTTGATCTACGATTCTCAGGATTTTGACACTTCGTGCTTCGTTGTTTTTCTTCCGGAGTAAACTTTGTCAAAATACATACATTATCTTCACTAGTAGATCGAAGGGTTTAGATTTAATATCCTGCTGACTGGATGATCCTAGCTCATCCGGAGGTTTCAACAAAATCAACGATCATGACTTAATTAGGCGTTGATATAGACAGTCCTTATTTATTTCGTGACTTCGACACTTCGGGACTTCGGGATATTAAAACTCTCCAGTTGTTCAACTCCCCTAGATTTATACCTACCGAAGTGCTTACGCCATAATTCCACTGCTTGATCTAATGGTTGACAAAAGTCATGAAGGGATCTTAGATCGACAATCTATGTGATTTTGTTACTCCTGGACTTTGGCACTTTTGTTGATAGAAGAAGATATACATTCCCGAAGGCCATAATCCTAGAGATGATATGGCATGTTGGTGTCACCTATGGTGACGTGGACCCATGGTATGTGTTCCATGTGTCACTCAGAAATGGACATGTTGGGGTCAAAAAAGCATTGAATTCATGTGACATGTGTCCCCAAATGGAACCCCTACCACGTGGCATAGTACACATCATCAACCAAACAGACGGTCCACATTCCTCAACTCCATATCTAACAGCATGCGTGATTTCACGACTTTGGCTTTGCACTTCATGGCTTCAGCACTTCGTATCTTTTCTTAGTCTCCAGTAATCGTCGAAGTGGAAAAGTTACGAAGTCCTGAAACTTATGCTATCCTTCCACTCCTGATATAACGGCTCACATCACTCTCGAAGGGATATTATATCGACGATATGCATGATTTCTTTACTCCGGGACTTCGGGATATCACAATTCTCAAGTTTTACAGCTCCCTCAGAGTCATACTTATCGAAGTTCTTATGTCATCCTTCCACTATACTCAATTTGATGGTCAATAATTCACCCAAAGTTCCTCCTTGATCCAACATTCTATGTTAATTCATGGTTTTGGCCTTCGGGGATTCCACCCATTTCTAACTCATTTGTCCCCGAAACGGTCAATGCCAAATGACCACATAACTCATAAACTCATTCGAACGGCTGAGGTTTTAAGGGTTCGATATGAAGTCTCTAGTTTACCTACCTTCCGATCTAACAATCACGATTCCACGATCCTTTACAAAGGATCATGGTCTGCACTGCGCTCTATCTTCTGCGTGATTTCTGCAAATCTCTTTCTCCTGAGCTTTTCTTTCTTAATGACAATACCATGTCCAACAGTACCAACCCATACCAATCTATTTTTTCAACCCGAAACTCTAATACCAATCTGTAGCATACCTAGCCACCCTTGGTCGGGCATGCTACCTCAAGAAATTTGTTCGAAACTGAAATTTGAATTATGATGCCCTTTAATTATTAAATAAGCACGAAAGAAACATGATAGAAGAACATGCAACAATAAATATTCATTCTACAGTATAAATAATTTTTAAACATGCCATTCATAACAATAACCAGAAAGCATGCATGTTATAACATACGAATCTCAGAGACAATAATTTATACACAGCATAAATAAATATACAACAGAGAAACACATGACAGAGAGCACTTATATTAAGAAAAATGGTTCACCAACTAGCTACAGACCAAGGACGGTCTACCCAACCATAGACATTGGTGTTCCAAGTCTCAACAGCAATTCCATCCCCAAGATAGGGATATGAATCCACAAGGATGATTCCAAGGTGTCACTCAGCTTCCCAAACTAGTTAGCACTCAATATCTCACAGGATTATCAACACACACAGCAATCCAAAGTACACTAGCTCTATTATATCCATTGTGCACAACCCAAGAGAATGGACCCCTTCTCTTCCACGTAGTCCCTCAAGTTCTCCACCTTTCCAGGGCTCCAGTGCATATGGTCAAGAATCTCCATGCTGGGACTCACAGGATTCAAAGTTGTGAGAAAAAATTAACACATGCCAATGCATCTCAGACATGCAGGCATTAATTCATGGTTGGAATACACCAGCATTCATTACATCCAACAAAACAATGTCTCCTCTCCAATAATTCATTTTTTCTTTCCCAATCCAAGATCAAAATGAATGAGGAATGATGAATGGGTGAAAGGGTGAATGGAGAGAAAGAACATAATGAAAGGTGTGAACCAAAAACAATGAGTGAACCCCCAAACAACCCAAAGATGGGTTTATATATTTCTTGGAATTAAATATCCACATGGCCTTTCCCCAAGAATCTCATGTAACGAATATTCTCCATTAAAACCAAAATGGGTAAAAAAAATATAAAATAAATACGTATCCCCTCAAGCCCCCCTCTCTTGTGGAATCATACCCCCCTATAACTCTTGTCCTTGTTCGTCTTGCAGCCAGTGATGTATTTTATTATTAATAATGATCAAAACATTACATTTCCTAGGCACACTGGCCTCTTTTAATTGTTTGGGCACTCTGGCCTTTCATAAAATAACAAAATACAATATTTAATATGGGGGCTCAAAACCGGGATATTACATCATTGAGGAGCAATTATACATAGAGAAACATCATGGCTTTGAGGTACATGGGTGTTGGTTGTGGAGCCTGATTATCTTCCTAATTCAGATGTCTTTGTTTTCAGTCGTGTTTATACCCCATGAAGACTGTACACCACTCTGGCAATGTAATCAGCAACATCCTTCTTCATTCCAGGCCAAAAGAATCGGCTTATTAATGCTTCAATTGTTTTCTGGTAACCATGATGTCCAACATATGGAACATTATGCATTTATTTTAATACCAAATTCCTAAGTTCTTCGGAACTAGGAACATAAATTCTAGTTTTATGCATAATTAATCCATCTTCCTTAATATATACTCTTTAATTTTTTGTTGTACATTTTCCTGTTGTAAACTTTATTTTACATGTGGTTAATGTTGATCTGTAACAATAGCATCTAAAATTATTCTCTTCAAATCCAATTGATGCATACTAATGGTTGTAGTATGCATAAGATGTACTCTTCTCCTAAGTGCATCAACAACTTCTTCTTATTTTTCCTTTGATATAATTGATGTCAAGGTCATACTCACTTAAAAATTCTAGCCATATTGTTTGCCTAGCATTCAAAGTTGGTTTTTCAAAAATATATTTCAGACCACTATGGTTTGTCCTTAATTCAAACCTCTTTCCCATGAGATAATGCCTCCACATCTTTAATGCATGAACTATGGCAGAAAACTCTAAGTCATGTGTGACATATTTTCTCTCATGTTCTTTAAAAGTTATGGACTCATAAATAATTACATGTCCATTTTGAGTGAGGAATCCACCAATTCCTTCCTTGCATGCATCGGTACATACCAAAAAATTCTCATTTGGGTCAAAAATATTTAAGATAGGTGCACTAGTAAGTAATTATTTTAAAAAATTAAAGTTCTCTTCACACTATGTTGTCCATTCAAACTTAATTCCCTTATTTTGCAAAGAAGTGATGGGATGAGCAATCTTGGAGAACACTGCTATAAAATCCTATAGTATCCAGCTAATCCGATAAAGTATTTGATTTATGAAACAATCTTGGGTGATGACCATCCTCTAATGGATTCAATCTTCTCAGGATCTACTGTTATACCTTCCTTTGAAATTATGTGCCCCAAATAATGGATTTGTTCTTGGTAAAAATGACACTAATTTTGGCATAAAGCTCATGTTCCCTCAGCACTTGCAACACCAACCTCAAGTGATGTTCATTCTCTTCCTTGGACTTAAAATAAATAAGTATGTCATCCAAGAACAGAATGACAAACTTATCCAAATAATTTTTGAATATGTCATTCAACAAGCACATAAAGACAGTGCATTGGTTAGTCCAAATGGAACCACCACAAATTCATAATGTCCATACTTGGTTCTAAAGGTTGTCTTATTGATGTATTCTTCATTGATTATTACATGATGATATCCTAATCTCAAGTCTATCTTTGAAAATATTTTTTGTACTCTTAGTTGATCAAAGAGGTCATCAATTATGGGTAGAGTATATTTTTTCTTCACAGTGGCTTTATGACGCAGTCGCACCTGCAGGCACGCCCGCTCACAGGATCTTCTTCTTCCGTGGCCGGAAGAACACGAACCGGTTCTTCTATTTCCCTATCGGGAAATTTGCACCCACAGATCTCTTCGCGCGATCCCCTCTCTTTACTTATCGGAGGATCAGAACTCACGGCTTCGCGAGTTCAAAGGTCGAACGATTTACTCTCGGATCGCCGAGACCCGATACCTCAATCAACGCTGACTCTTTCCTTTACCCTATTGGAACTTCTACTCTATCGCGATTTTACCACTCGCGGTATCAAACACTCAGTTCTTCAACTCTTGAGTTCCGATGCGCCGAAAATACGATGAGCTCGCGGATTTAACTTTTCAACGGTCCCGTCACCTCGTTGGGACTTCAAACTTCGTGGGTTCACGAATCCTGATGTCCAATGCTTGGGACTTCTCACTGTGAAACCCCGATGAAGCGTACCACCTGTCCACGTCACCAACTCCTATGGTCCCACACTACTTATGTAGCTGTCAGGATATCGCATCTCGTGATTTCGCGACTCCCGTTTCCAAATCTTCGACTCTTCTCTCACGAAATTCCCATAGGCGATTTCGTGAACAATCCGACGACCCTGGCTGGCTTGGATCAACAACCCTATTGTCCTGATCTTTGAACCCCTTTGGGAATACGTCGTCGTATTTCCCCTGCACCTTTCCAAATCTAACGGTTCTCAAGTTATCGTGAGTTCTCCTCGGAGAACACCGACCGTCCGTTTCTTCCTTATGCAATCCACGAAATGACGAAGTGTTCTTCCACAGAACTCGTCCCCTTGCTCGCAACCCTGCGACTCTTCTTTCCAACCTTCAATATCATATCCCTTGCACTATCCTTCGATGAATTTGAATCTTGTCTCTCCTGATATTTTCCCACGACTTCAAGTCCTTCAAGAAAACTTCTTGCACGCACTCATTGCGACAAACCTTCAACAACGTCTAAGTGTTGAAGTTCCTCGACTCTGCACACACCTGCAACAGCAGTCCTTCAACTCCTTTCTTAGGTTCGCAACCCTAAGGTTTTTATCTAGCCTGTGCACTCCTAGCACGACTCCTATGCCCAACTGCACCTTCTGGATGAATGAGAACAAGAGTTATCTCTATTGAACCCTCTGTCAACGCACTCCTTGCGGACAATTTCGACTACACCCCTTGCAGGAATTCTCTGGATCAAGTAGAGAAACAATTGAAACTCATTCTTTCTTCCTCTCAGACTTCAATTCAAACATGAAATCACATACACAGCATATAAAAGAAAATGTATAATAGGAAGCAAACATTCATGAGCATGTCAACAGCAATACACAGAGAACAACACAAACCATGAATTTGAATCAAATCTTTCTTCTATTAATTCAAATATCTATACATGGGTGCCCTTACACAGCACTCTGCTTCTCTTCTGTGTTCTTCTTACACAAATACTCATAATAATCTTACAATACACAATGAGGGTGTCTATATCCCATTTCCCTCTTGCGCTCTAAAGCTATCAAATCTAGAATTAAATATTCTATCTACTTTACATTAACTACCTTAAATGCCTCATATCTACTAAAGGATGAGAGCAACTGCTCAAGGTCCATTACAATATACAAGTGCTCCTTTTCTTAATGGCTCATTTAAGAATGTGCAACAACTTCAAGGTGTTTTCAAAATTTGTGTTGGTTGTCCAGCTGTCCTTTGGCTTCCGCGTTGGCTCGCTTGAGGTGTTGGCGATGCTCCTGCATCATACTCCCTCGCTTGAAAATTTTCATGGGCTCCTGTCCATGAGCTCCTGCACGATCTTTCCATGCCTCTGTATCTCCGCTTCAGTCTCCCAGGTAGCGTCTTCAACTGGATGGTTCTTCCACTTGACCAGATATTCAAAGTATTTCTTTTGCCTGGTCCTTTTGCTCACTCTCTTATCCAGTATGCATTCCATCTGCGGATTATCTGCAACTGGCATCTGTTTCGTCCACTGGATCATTGGTTGTTCATTTCCAATCTCTACTTCTCCAGCCTTATACGGGTACAAATCCGAGATATTGAATATCGGAGAAATTTTGATCCCATCGGGTAATTCAATCTCATAAGCATTGTCCCCAAATCTCCTCAAGACCTTGCATGGCCCGATTTTCTTCATCTTCAGTTTATTGTATGTTCCCCTCAGGAACCTTTCCTTTCTCAAATGTGCCAGAACCAGATCACCAACTTCAAACTAAAGTTGTCTCCTGTGCTGATCTTCTCTGCGTTTATACTCTTGACTTGAATCCAGCAGTCGTTGCTTCACCCGACTGTGAAGTTCCTTCATCGCTTCTGTGAATTCTTCTACACTAGCGCTCCTAGTAGCAGTCTGCTCTGAATCCCTCAATTCAGAAATTCCTCTCAGTTGCATCCCATATACAATCTGAAATGGACTCTGACCTGTGCTCCGATTCACTGAGTCATTGTATACAAACTCTGCCTGTGGTAATATGTGGTCCCACTGGCTATGGTGCTCTGTCACCAAGATCCTCAGCAAGTCTCCCAGACTTTTGTTTACTACTTCCGTCTGTCCATCTGTCTGGGGATGATACGCAGAACTAAACGCCAAGTTAGTTCCCATCTTCTTCCATAAGTTCCTCCAAAAATGCCCTATGAATTTCGTATCTCTATCTGAAACTATACTCTTCGGCAAACCATGAATTCGAATGACCTCTCTGAAAAACAAATTAGCAATATGAGTTGCATCACTAGTCTTCTAGCATGGGATGAAGTGTGCCATCTTGGAAAATCTATCCACCACCACAAAGATCGAATCAACACCTCTTTGTGTCCTTGGCAACCCCAATACAAAATCCATGCTTATCACATCCCATGGCCTCTCTGGTATAGGCAATGGTTTATAGAATCCCGCATTCTGCTTCCTCCCCTTTGAATGCTGGCAAATTATACATATGTCAACAAATATCTTGACATCTGCTCGCATCCTCGGCCAAAAATATGACTCATTCAACTTCGCGAATGTTTTGTCAAGACCGAAATGTCCTGCCAATCCTCCATTATGTTTTTCCTTCAACAAATTCTCCCTCATGGAGCATTTCGGAATACACATTTGATTGCCTCTGAACAACAATACTTCCTGGATCATATACTCTATCCATGGGCTTCTGTCTCTGAGAAATGGATTCTCAGCTGCTTCATACGCTTCTCTGAAATCTTGATCATCTATGTACATGTCTCTGAGATCATCAAAACCCAATGTTTTGACTCTGAACTCCTGCAACAGCAAATATTTCCTTCTCAAAGCATCAGCCACTTTGTTACCAGTACCAGAAATATGTTTAATCACAAATGTGAAATTCTGCATATACTCAACCCATTTGGCATGTTACTAATTCAACTTTTCCTGTTGAGTCACAAACTGCAGTGCATGATTATCACTGTACAAGACAAATTCTTTCGGGATCAAGTACTGCCTCCATTTATTCAATGCATGTATGATAGCATAAAAATCCTTATCATACGTGGAGTACTTCAATTTCGCCTCATTCAACTTCTCACTGAAATATGCTATCGGCCTGTCTTCCTGACTCAAGACTGCCCCGATTGCAAATCTGCTTGCATCACATTTCACCTGAAACGTCTTCAGGAAATCCGACAACACCAAAACCGGTTGTTCCGTAATATTCCGCTTCAACAATTTGAAGCTCTTCTCAGCCTCATCAGTCCAGTGAAAATATTTATGCCGCTTCTTCACTGTATCCATCATTGCTGCGCTAATTCCACTAAAATTCCTGATGAACTTTCGATAGAAACTAGCCAAACCATGGAAACTTCTCACCTCAAATATATTCCTTGGTGATGGCCAATTCTTGATCACTTCCACCTTATCTGGATCCATCCTCAACTCATTTGCTGAAATAATGAATCCCAAGTAAACGAGCTTTGTCTTCATAAATGAAGATTTCTTCATGTTTATCAACAGCTTCTCCTGATGTAGTCTCTGCATCACTGTAGCCAAATGCTTCAGATGCTCTGTTGTTGTCTTACTGTAAACCAGTATGTCATCTAAATATATGATGAAAAATTTTCCAATGAACTCCCTCGGGACTTCGTTCATCAACCTCATGAAGGTACTTGGTGCATTTGTTAATCCAAACGGCATAACAAGCCATTCATACAAACCCTTGTTTGTTTTGAATGTTGTCTTCCATTCATCACCTTCTCTCATGTGAATCTGGTGATATCCGATTTTCAAATCAATCTTTGAAAAGTATTTTGCTCCACCTAAGCAATCCATCAGATCATCCATCCTCAGCAATGGAAATATGTACCTAATGGTTATCTTATTTATCGTCCTTGAGTCAGTACACATCCTCCAGCCTCCATCTTTCTTCGGACTGAGTATTGTTGGAACAACACACGGACTCAAGCTTTCCCTGACCAAACCTTTGTCCAATAACTCCTGGACTTGCCTCTTAACTTCTTCATTCTCCTACGGCGTCAATCTGTACATGGCTTTGTTTGGAAAATTGGCTCCTGGTATGAGATCAATATGATGACTCATGCTCCTGATCGGTGGCAACGAACGAGGTAGTTCGTCCACTACTATGTCAGCGAACTCTTCCAGTAGTTCCTGAACTTCTTCTGGAAAATCATCCACTCTTGTGCTAGTCAGAACAATCTTCGGTTTCCTGACCACAAAGAATTGTGTATCCTCCTTCTTCTTCACCTCTGTAAGAAGTTCCTTCCCACTCATGAGAAGTACTGTGTTGCTTACTTCTGGCTTCACCTCTTTATCCTTTATCGGAAGCAACATGTGTGTCCTCCCATTCTTATCTAGGGTGTATGTGTTCATTCTCCCATCATGAATCACATTCCTGTCATATTTCCATGGTCTACCCAGCAATAAATGATAAACATCCATGGGAATAACATCACACAATATATTATCATTATATCCATCGATCTTGAATTCAACCAAGCATTGTTTAGTAACAGTTACACGGTGTCCTTTTTGTAGCCATGAAACTTTGTATGGGCTTGGATGATCAGTCGTCTCCAGCTCCAGCTTCTCTACCATCTCCGTAGATATGAAGTTATCTGTGCTACCACTGTCTAAAATGACCTTGCATACCCTATCCCTGGTCTTGCAAGCAGTCCTGAAAAGTCTGGTCCTTTGGATTGAGCTTTCCACCTCCTTCTCAGGTGTCAAAAGGACTTTTCGCATCATCAGCGATCTTCCGCCTTCTTCATCTTCGGCTTCAACATCCCGCCTCTGTGCTCCGGTGATGTGAGATTCTCCAATGTCCTTATTTTTCTCTGGACACTCGTAAGACTTGTGCCCATTCTTTCCACATGTGAAGCACGTAATGACTCCACCTCTTCCTCTTCCTCTGCCTCTAGTACGAGGAAAAGTGTTGTTGTCAGCATAATCTCCTCTCTTCTCATTATGTTGCCCTCTCTGTTCATTATATTTCCCACGCTGTGAACTTCCACCTCTCTCTATACGAGGTTGAGGTTTCTTCCATTCCTCCTTGGACTTCTGATATTTTTCCTGGGCAATTGATTTACCTCTGGGCTGACTTATACCTCGGCCCCTCTGACCTTGTTTTCGGCTCAGCTTCTCCTCTGCTTTCAGAGCCATATGATAAGCATCTTCCACCGTCCGGATGGTTACCATGCTCATCTCATCTTGGATATCATATCTCGGGCCATTCATGTATCTGGCAACTTTCTCATCATCGCTCTCCCGATGACCTGCCCTGATGTTCAGTCTATAGAATTCCTCAGTGTATTCTTTTACTGTCATCAGCTTCTGTCTTAGGTTCTGCATCCTCCTGAACAGGGTAATTTGATAGTCTCTCTGGATGAATTTTTCTTTCATCTTCACGATCATCCTATCCCAGCTCTTAATCTTCTGCTTGCCCTTGCAGCGTCTGTCAGCTTGTAGTTCATCCCACCACAAGGCTGCATTTCCTTTCAAGCGTGTAACAACATACTTGACTTTCTTATCCTCTTCGACATATTCATAGTCTAAGTATGTATCTAGAGATCTAATCCAGTCTAGAAGCTCCTCTGCATCCAAGTTTCCCTCGTAAACTGGAATGTCCATCTTTGCTCTTGCACCCATCCTGGCAATAGCTTTGATCAAACGCTTGTTTGATGCATCTTCGGCTGCAACTTATTCCTCACATTCAACCTCGATCTCTCTCTTGGAATCACTCAGATCCCCTACACTGGCTATGCATCTTTGCGTTGTCTCAATGTCTTCGAGTCTGGCTCGGAGATCACGCATTTGTCTCTCCATGACTGGATATGTTATCTGCCTGCCTCGTCGTCTCTGCACCACCCTATCCTCTGGATCGGGTGACTGTCTTTCTCTCCTCGGTGGCATGGTGAATTCTCTTCTTTTCTATAGAAATCAAAGAATATTTTTGTGCTCTGATACCACTTGACGCAGCCGCACCCACAGGAACGCCCGCTCACAGGATCTTCTTCTTCCGTGGCCCGAAGAACACGAACCGGTTCTTCTATTTCCCTATCGGAAAATCTGCACCCACAGATCTCTTCGCGCGATCCCCTCTCTTTACTTATCGGAGGATCAGAACTCACGGCTTCTCGAGTTCAAAAGTCGAACGTTGTACTCTCGAATCGCCGAGACCCGATACCATAGTCAACGCTGACTCTTTCCTTTACCTTGTCTAAACTTCTGCTCTATCGCGATTTTTCCACTCGCGATATCAAACACTCGGTTCTTCAACTCCCGAGTTCCAATGCACCGAAACTCCGATGAGCTCGTGGCTTTAACTTTTCAACGGTCCCGTCACCTCATCGGGACTTCGGACTTCATGGGTTCACGAATCCTGATGTCCAATGCTCGGGACTTCTCGCTGTGAAACCCCGATGAAGCGTACCACCTGTCCACGTCACCAACTCCTGTGGTCCCACACTGCTTATGTAGCTGTCGGGATATCGTGTCTCGCGATTTCGCGACTTCTGTTGCCAAATCTTCGACTCTTCTCTCACGAAATCCCGATAGGAGATTTCGTGAACAATCCGACGGCCCTGGATGGCTTGGATCAACGGCCCTATTGTCCTGAGCTTTGAACCCCTTTGGGAATATGTCGTCGTATTTCCCCTGCACCTTTCCAAATCTAACGGTTCTCAGGTTATCGCGAGTTCTCCTCGGAGAACATCGACCGCCCATTTCTTCCTTATGCAATCCATGAAATGATGAAGTGTTCTTCCACAGAACTCGTCCCCTTGCTCGCAACCCTGCGACGCTTCTTGCCAACCTTCAATAGCAGCTCCCTTGCACTATCCTTCAATGAATTCGAAGCTTGTCTCTCCTGAGCTTTTCCCACGACTTCAAGTCCTTCTTCTTGCACGCACTCCTTGTGGCAAACCTTCAACAACGTCTAAGTGTTGAAGTTGCTCGACTATGCACACACCTGCAGCAGCAGTCCTTCAACTCCTTTCTCAGGTTCGCAACCCTGAGGTTTTTATCCGGCCTGCGCACTCCTTGCACGGCGCCTATTCCCAACTACACCTTCTAGATGAATGAGAACAAGAGTTATCTCTATTGAACCCTCTGTCAACACACTCCTTGCGGACAATTTCGACTGCACCCCTTGCAGGAATTCTCTGGCTCAAGTAGAGAAACAATTGAAACTCATTCTTTCTTCCTCTCAGACTTCAATTCAAACATGAAATCACATACACAACATATAAAAGAAAATGTATAATAGGAAGCAAACATTCATGAGCATGTCAACATCAATACACAGAGAACAACACAAACCATGAATTTGAATCAAAGCTTTCTTCTATTAATTCAAATAGATGTACATGGGTGCCCTTACACAGCTCTCTACTTCTCTTCTATGTTCTTCTTACACAAATACTCATAATAATCTTACAATACACAATGAGGGTGTCTGATCCAGGTGGATATCGGGGGCCACCCACCTTTTCCAAATGGCTCAAAACAGTTTTCTGGCCATTTTGGCAATTTACTATTTTTAGCAGTTTTTTCGGGTCCTGAACTTCCGAGGCCATTTTGAGGCCCTAAACGATGTTTTTTTGGGTATGTTGTTGTCACAAAATGGCATCTACGATGCCATTTTGTCCCGAGCATTGTAGGCCTCGGATAGATCTTTCCAACGAGCTATCATACACCTAAAACGGAGATCGTATGCCAAAGTTACGACCTCGGGAAGTTGATGCACCAACTTACCCAAACGGGGCCCACATGACTTTTGGCGCTTCATCTCCTAGGGTTAGGTTTTTGGATGTCTAGGACTTTTGGCATTCCCATCTATTGTAAAAGGGCCTTCCGAGCC
>SNQJ01S0143918.1:0-24372 GCA_010110895.2 Picea sitchensis
TGTTACCGCTGTCATAGGTGCTATTACAACCATTGTTGCAGCCCCTAGCATCCCTAAATTCATCCACAAAACCATTGGGCACTTATACTAAGAAAACCATAATCATTGAATATTGAAGTAGTTTCTTATTGCTTTATTACAGTGCTTTTCTAAAGTGGTTTCCATTGCTGTCATCATCGTTAATTAATGCTGCTATAAATGTTTGGACAGCTATTGAAGTCATTCATTGACTTATATTTATCTTGAAAAGTGTGAGTGACAAACCATTATCAAGTTTGCAAGACTATTGTATCTCTTCCTTGTCATCATAACTCGCACCTTCCAAGATACATTGCTGCTACTTTAATCTCACTTTCAATGTATAGTAATTTGTTCAAGAAACACATAATTTGTTTAAGAAGTCATTGATTATAATTGTTGCTACTAACGTTTGATGTTTCATTGGGAAAGGGAAGGTACAAATCGATTCTTATTTCCCCTTGTCCTTTTAAACTTCACTAAAGTGACTTCTTTTGCCAAGTGACCTAAATAGAGGGGCGGGTTTTCACCATATCCTTTTTCCCTTCATCAACTAGTTAGGTCCTGGGATGTCTCCCTTGGAGTGATGTTTTCCTCCTCCTAAAGAGAAAGAGGTACCCTATTGGGGTCACAATGATAGGGTTACCTCCGTGTTACATCAATCTAGGCCTACTTTCCTTTAGTCTTTGGGAAAGTATAGATTGTGTGATAACATTTTTGGCGCCGTTGCTGGGAACATCGAGTCAAATTTTCCTCGTACAACACTTTTTGGTAAGCATTTCCCTCAAATCCTTCATTTTACGGAGCTTACCTGGTGACTCCATTGAGGGTGATTCCCTCACTCCCTTTGATAATCCTTAAGAGGATATCTGGTGACTCCACCGACCTTTTCCAAGGTGCCACCTTACTCTCAACTTTGTGATATTTCCAAGATATGGGATCATGGCACCCTGGGAACAAGTGATATCCGACTATTGATTTTGAAAGTTTTCAAGGATACCCACATTATCTTGATATAAAATGGTTAAACAACTCTCCAAGATTTGGAGGCCTCCCAATTACTCGCATTGTAGAATTCTTGAAGTATATAAGTGAGAGATAATTTGAAGGGGAGGATGTTCTGGTAAAATTGTTCATACTTTCCCTGCCATCCCTTTTGTGAGATTGGATTAAGGGTTGTTGTGAAGATAAGGGTATATAATCTTTCGTAGACCTCATCACTAGTTTTATTGAGTTTGTGAAACCACAATGCCAGACATATGAATATTCCCTTCAAAATCTCGCAATATTCCTAGAGGACGAAGGATTCACCATTGAGATTGTGGAAGATTTCAGGGATGTGTACCATACTCAATACCAATAACCCTCCGATATAGAAGGAGATATTTATGAATAAGGTTGTCAACCCCTAGAAGAGGAGAAATGTTTTTCCCATGATTCAATAGAACACAATAAAGACTTGACTAAAGAAGTGAGTTATGAGGATGAAGCACTAGTATCCGCCCCTCCGTCCGATGAAGCTCTCCAAGATCCTATCTCTCCTACACAAGACGAAGAGAATGAGGTGAATCATTTTTCTTTCTAGGTTTTTGATGACCCTTTGTTCTATGATTCAGAAGGTGAAGAAGTAAAGGAACCCTTGGAAGAGCTAGGTCCCTCATTTTCTGATGAAGGCAAAAAGATAATTAAAGAGACGAGTCTTTCGGATGATGTACTAGATGCTCTTCCATTTGATGAAGTCATCCAAGCCTTTGACACTCCTGCACAACAAGAAGTGAACACGATAAGTTATTTCCCTTTCCAAGATTTTGATGATGCTTTATTTTACGATTTGGAAAGTGAAGAAGTATTAGAGGAACCCTTGGATGCATTAAAACCTTCATGTTATGATAAAAGTAGTGACATGGTTGATAATATTGATGAGTTCATACATGTTGGAATACGTAAATGGGATGTGATTGGTTCGAATGAGGATCCCATTTATGATATGGAAGGAGATCTTTGAATGTTGTCTTTACAAAAATCATATGATGTTCCTAATAATTTTGACATTTGGCAACAAGATGATGATATAATTACAAAAGTTTTCCAAGCACCCAAGGATGACCTAGTGCAATATTCTCCTGATGATTTTCGGTCATAACTTGAGGATTTTGATGAGTATTCCTTTGAGAAATTGGATTTATTCTATGAAGAATATTATCAACTACCATTGTGCTCAAATTTTTATAAAGAGGACGTTGCTTTCCTAAAACAAGATACTTGTGACAAGGTTGTCCAACTCCCTCTGATTGCTTTACCTTGTTATGTCACTGAGGATGCAATTGGGGAACATGTCTCTTGTTTCAAGTCTTATTTATGGAAAAAATTTCTATTAGAATTCAAGGGGAGGTTGAATGCCTTCAAAAGTTTATTATATCAATCTTTCAGCTTTCCCCTGAGAAGTTTTCAATTTCCCTCTAAGTTCTTTTTAATCCCTTATCAGATCTCAGGGAGTGATGACGTCCAAGGTAGTCAACCCTCAGAATCTTTGAGCCAAACGTTTGAGTCCTTGAACTCTCACAATCCTTTTTTGAGATGGATTGATCACTTTTCTAGAAGGGTGACTTGACATGATTTTGTCCCTCCGTCCTGCCTCCATGAGCTAGACTTTACGACTTCCTATGATATAATGCATGCTCTAACTCATGTTTATTTTGTGCTTAACTTGTCATTGTTTTGGTTTATGATAAAGCACATAGGAAGGTATTATGATACATTGCTAGCATGGTTTCATTGGTTATATGACTACACCTAGCATTCAACCAACATGTAAGTAGGAATAGGTAGGGATTTGCATCCATTGTACATAACATTGCATATCATTCTAGCATAGTTTTAGTTGCAATTTTCACATTGTCTTGATTCATTATGTATATATATATGCTCATAATCATATGTTAGACCATAGATTATTTTATTTGTTTATTTTATCATATATGGACGAGGGGTGATATCACCACCCTAAGGATTAATAATACAATTTGTTGAGGTTTAGAAGGCACATGTCATACCAAAGATGTTGAGGTTATCATGTGCTCTACGATGAGCACATGTCCCCGAGTTGGATCCAGATGTTATCCCCTAGCCTAGGGATAACTAAGGAGATCATGTCTTGAGGCCCATAGGTCCTAGACATGGAGTACCGAGAGCCAAACAACTTGAGCATGGCCTCAGAGGGCCCCTCTTTTCTTCAATGTAGTCCACATATCACCAGCAGTAGTATCCATCACACCAGCTCGGTCCTAAAGTAGAGATGAGTCTTGCTCCATGAGGTAATGTATCCGGGTATCATGGTATGTATCACTTTGATTTTTGAAGCACTTGAATATGTTGTATTGAATCCTTTTTCAATTTCATGACATTTTCTTGGAAATTATGCTCTTTGCCTCGTTCATACTCGGAAGGGTGACATGGTGCCCTAGTAAGTTGATTTCCCTTTAGGATGGGTTGATACTAGGTGTATCTGTGAAAAGTCATTGTCCGTTCCCTCCATACTTACCACTTTCCATATTTATTCCTTTCATCTCCCCTATCCTTGTTTAGGAATTGGGATTGGCTACACTAGGAAGGGTTGTAGCTTACCTTGCAGGAAGAAGGGGCTAACAGCCCAGAGGGTAAAAGTAGCTAGAAAGAGTTAAAATCCAATGTTGAAACCTTTGAGATGCTTCACCCAAGGATCCTCGAGAAACTAGTGAAGAGATTCTCATTAAGAAAAGGGGACCCATAAGATAACATAAAAACTCAAGGTATTAGTTGATGGATAGGGGGTCTCATCACGAGCCAACCTATTATGACCATGGGCATGTAGTGGTATGATACTACCACCTATCTAGTCACCAAGCAAGTGTAGTGGATCTTGGTGGCATAGCCAAGAGGAAGGGGGTCTCATCACGATCCAAACTTCTCATTTCTGTGAAATGTTTGTGGATAATAGTATCACCTATGGTCATCGAGTCAGGACAATGGCCATCAAATATTCCCTTGAACTACAAGATCAAAAGAATAAAATAAATAAAGCTAAGAGTAAAAGGAAATGAATGGGATAGGAAACAATTGTATTTGTGACAAGGTGCAACTCACCCTCTACAAAGGCACCCACAAGTAAGGCTTTACATTTCCCTATTATTACATGCAGCCCATGCCCAAATACTTACCCCATGCCACCTCACACACTTACATGAATTGGACTAGATGCGATCTGGGAAACACCCCAAACTTAAGAAAGGTTAGCCCAATAGGACATCATGGGACCTTCTCCAAACCTAACTTGTGAAATTGCATAACATCTTTGAGCATTTTTATGGTTTAAGGGGGGTTTGATGCACATGTTTGGGTAATTTAATTATTTGATGTGATTTAGATGCTATGATCCATGTGACTTATGAACCCTTGTAGGGCATACTTGTTGTTACTACAAGACCTTTCCCAATGGACATGTACACATGAGGGAATTATTAACTCTGACCTTCATGGGGGCTTAAATCTCACATATGGATGCTAAAACCCCAGCCATGGGTAAGAAGAAATTGAAGAATTTCATGGGAGAAAGAAGGACGTTGCCTTTGGAGGCACCCTGTCAGACCTAGACGTAGGGGACCTTTCCCTTCCCACATGGACGTTATCCCTTGAGGGCCCTCGATGTCACCATGATAACCCTAGACGTCATCTGAGCCAGGGTTTCATTTTTGGAGGCACTTGTGAGCTTGGTGGCACATGAGGGCATCATTTTGGGCCTCTGGAGGCTAAGCACCCCACTTTTCCAGCTCAACGTTCCACATCTATGGCTCAGTGTCACCATAGAGGGGCATGACATCACCCTTGGAGGTGTTTCTAGATGAAAATTAATTTTAATTATGTCAAAATTGAAATTTGTTGTAAATTGGCCAGGTCGACCTTGTTTTGACCTAAAAGGTCAATTGTTTTTATAAATAAGCATAAAGTACTCTCATTTCACATCACAACTTGTCATTTGAGACAAGAGGTATGAAATTTGCACCATATTAGGGTTATTGGATGAAATTGTGAGGCACCACTCTTGTTTAAGGCTGATTTTTGCAACTTGGATCAATTTTGGAAGTTTTATGGTGATTTTGCATGGTATTCTAATGATTATTCTTGGTGCACGTAAGTGAAATCTGCATTTTGTCATCTATTGAATGGTTTATTGTATGGTTTTATTTTCTCATACAATATTATGAAATTGCATGGTGTATTTAATGCTTGAAGTAAGAAACTTAAGTTGCTATTTTCTTACTTTTTATTTGCCAAGCTTTTCATTGGATTGATCTAGTAACTAGTGAAATCCTAGAGCCTTAAATTGCTAGCACTCTAAGGGTTTGGACTTATTTATTGTTGCATAATTTTTACTCCATATAAATCCTAAGGAGATCAAGGCGCTAGGGCCTATAATTTCCTACACCCTAGCATCTTGTCTCTTGAGGTCAAATACTAGGAGGGCTTAAGTTACTACTTCTCCTATGATTTTTCCCTCTTATACTTTTGTGCATCATCATCATTAATTTGCAGCCTTAGAAGAAGCCATTCCCCTGGACTCCATTACCTGTAAAGGCACTAGTCCTCTTCTCTTATTCCTTGACAAGACTCAACTCAAACTCTTTCACTCTTTCACTTCATACTCTACTAATTTGCTAAACTAGTCTAGAAATACTAACAACTAATTTGCTTCTGTCATAATCATTGCTACAACTATCATTTTTCAGATTATATCAACCTATTAACCATCTAAGTCATCCCATAATTTGTGTGAGGCAAGGTACTATCAATAAGTGTTAAATTTTATGTTTAATTTCCTTTCTAGAGTGCAAATCCTGAAGTTGTTACCGCTGTCATAGTTGTTGTTGCAGCCCCTAACAACCCTAAATCCATCCACAAAACCATTGGGAAATTGTACTAAGCAAACCATAATCATTGGATATTGAAGTAGTTTCTTATTGCTTTATTATAGTGCTTTTCTAAAGTGGTTTCCTTTGTTGTCATCATCGTTAATTAATGTTGTTATAAATGTTTGGAAAACCATTTAAGTCATTCATTGACTTGTATTTATCTTGAAAAGTGTGAGTGACAAACCATTATCAAGTTTGCAATACTATTGTATCTCTTCCTTGTCATCATAACTTGCACCTTCCAAGATACATTGTTGCTACTGTAATCTCACTTTCATTGTATAGTAATTTGTTCAGGAATCACATAATTTGTTTAAGAAGTCATTGATTATAACTGTTGCTACTAACATTTGATGTTTCATTAGTAAAGGGAAGGTACAAACCCATTCTCATTTCCCCTTGTCCTTTTAAACTTCACCAAAGTGACTTATTCTGCTGAGTGACATAGACAGAGGGGTGGGTTTTCACCATATCGTTTTTCCCTTCATTAACCAGTTAGGTCCTAGGACGTCTCCCTTGGAGTGGTGTTTTCCTCCTCCTAAAGAGAAAGAGGTACCCTATTGGGGTGATAGTGATAGGATTACCTCCATGTTACGTCAATCTAGGGATACTTTCCTTTAGACTTTGGGAAATTATATATTTTGCGATAACATGAAGAAGAGACGAAGATCTAGGAAGAGGACAAAGAAGTCTAAGGAGAAAAGTAAGCAGTGAGTAAGTGATATAATTTCATTTTCTTTTGTAAACTCAATTGTACCTTAGACTAGTGGGTAGTTTTAATATATTTAAGAGTCAATTTGGCCCAAAGTTTACATTAGATGAAGTGACCTTTGTTCCTTGTTTGTAAATACTTTGAATTTGTAATTATTGTCTTGTTAAGTTGTTTATTTTCTCCATTGTATGCTTGCTTTATTTGCATGCTATGTGCTTCCATTTCAATTTTTGTGTGTTTTGAGAAATTAGATTGTGACCATAGTGCGCTACACTGATTTGGTATCAGAGTAAGTCTTGATCCATTCACGTGAGAGAGAAGAACAATTTCAACAAAGAGATCTTGTTGGATATAATTCTTTTGGAAGGAAAATAGTTTAAATGAAAGGAAATTGTTGGGTAGAGATGTGGAAAGAGAAATTGCACAAGTAAACAATAGCATGATACACAAAATAGGGGTAGTAATACCAACATGGGGTTGATAATAACTTAGATAAGTTGCAAATGAGATTAACCAGATGTTGAGGGTCATGTTAATGAGGATGGATTCCTAGGAAGCAACTCAAAGAGGATGATCTACAATATATATTCGTGATGTGAGTGATGATGAGTGCGTCCCTGAATTTCCATGAATATTAAAATGATGAATCTTTAGAGGAGAGGATTATAATGGCCTTGATACATATGAGAGCTATACCCAAGATTAAAACCCCTACCTACTCAAGGAGCATAAACCTAGAGTAACTCATTCATTGGTTGGGGAGCTTGAGAAATTATTTGAATTTAAACTAATTGAAAACGCCAAGAGAGTGAAAATTGCATGTGCAAAGATGAAAAAGAATTCATATGTGTAACATTCCCTAGCCTAGATGAGGTCCATTACATGCATAAGAGACTCATAAAATGCAAATTTTCCCGCTAAATAATTTCCTGTAGCTTACCAGTGTTGAAATATTGTAACTTCAAAGAATATTCTACCTGAGAAGGAGTGTTGAATAATATTGTTATATTATATTTGTTAATTAGGCCCTATTGTGCCTTTGTAAAAGTTGTCCCTATTGTGCCTTAACAATTTAAATATAAATTAAGAGGGTAAAGTGACAGGTCGACCCAGACCTAATTTTAGGTTGGCCAGACCATTATTTATAACAGAGGCCAGCACCTCATTTGTACACTCACTCATGTGCTCTGCAACAAGAGGAAAACGTGCGCAAGTCTTGGAGGATTAGTTGCTGCAGCCATGGTGACGTCAAGGAGGTTTTTTGGCCTATCTGTATTGAGGAATTTTTTGCTGGGTTTTCTTCCCCATGAGGGTTTCCCAG
The DNA here is from genome assembly GCA_010110895.2 of Picea sitchensis. Lineage (NCBI taxonomy): Eukaryota > Viridiplantae > Streptophyta > Pinopsida > Pinales > Pinaceae > Picea > Picea sitchensis. The sequence continues at coordinate 7,997 of SNQJ01S0143918.1, forward strand.
GATAATTTGTGTGTCTCTATTGTTTATGTGATTGCCTCTCTTTCAATGATATTATTTATATAGCTAATGTGCTAAACGATTGTAATAATAAAGAAGAACCGTAATTTCTAGTTGTATAAGTAAAACATCAACATGGTATCAGAGCATGCCTGAAAGAGACCAACTCACACTTTATAAGAAGTGGCTATCTTCATCACACCCTCTCCAAGATTCAGTTTCAGTATTGCAGCTGCTGCAAAATCAGGGTTTCTGCATAAACACTAAGTGTGACATTTTTCTTGTTTGAGGAGGATGTTGGAGAAAGTAACCACACCTAGGAACTTTCCATAGGAGGGCACATCTAGTCCCTAGATCAGAATTCTAAAATTTGAAGTTTAAGAAATTAGGGTTTCCTCATAAAACCCTAAGTTGCAGTTGCAGTACCATTTGCAGTACCATTTCCTTCGTACCAGTTCCTTCATGCCAGTTGCAGTGCCAACACCACTTGCAGTGAAAGTTTTTGTGAAGTGTTGGGACTGATTTTTATTGTCATAGTGTGCCTTACCCCAACAAATCTCCAACTACCTTTAAATTACAAGTTGCAACACCTTTCTGCTAGATGGTGCCACTACCTGCCGATACTATCAGAGGTATGTACTTACATATGTTTAAACTGTATCATTATTTTTAAAGGGAATTTGAAGAAGAAAGGATATTTTGTCTAAACAAAAATCGTAGATTCATAGGGATCTCAGATCCATCACATTCAGAGGAACAATTTACCTCAAGTTTGATCAATTTAATATGCCTCTATTTATTATGATCTTATGAACATCTAGGTTGTATTTTGATCTGTTGAAGTTATGACTATCATACTAACCATTGGTCAAAATTAAAGTCAAAAGTATTAGATTGATTAAGGTTGAGATTATAGAGTTTATTATCTAACTCATATTTCTCTCAAGAAAACATATTATCTTAGTACAGAGGACAGGTTGAAGAGAATACTTGTCNTCATACTAACCATTGGTCAAAATTAAAGTCAAAAGTATTAGATTGATTAAGGTTGAGATTATAGAGTTTATTATCTAACTCATATTTCTCTCAAGAAAACATATTATCTTAGTACAGAGGACAGGTTGAAGAGAATACTTGTCATATTGAGTGAAGGAGACTCAGAAGAAAAGCAACAACACTTATTCTTGAGGAAAAGACTCTAGGTCACAGGTTGATTGATTAAGTTGATAAGACTCAAATTTGCACATGTTAAGTTTGATAACTGCCTCATTACAAGTAAAAAATATAGTTGTGATAACAATATTTGAAAAGTTTTATACTTGGTAGCATGTGAGCATTATTAAGATAAATGCTTATTGTAATCATTTACCAGATATAACTAACGTCTACTCTAGGAGAAACTTCTTGTTTTTTTTCCAGGTTACCATGGAGAAATGATTGATCACAACACTAGGAAAGTGTTTCTCTTATTTCTTATTATTGTATTTCTTAATTTTGACCCTTGTTTTTATGTAGGTCACAAGTGATATTTCTAAAGGAGCTACTGTGATGATTGTTCTCGTTATTATATCTATTATTACTATAAAGATTATTATTCTTGTTTAATATTTCTACCTTGTTGTTCTTGGTCCGGGAAGGTCACATGTGATAACCCCAAGGGAGATATAGTGACGGTTGCAGGAGGAAACATATTATATGAGACATGGAGTAGACTATCCAAGTTGTATATATGATCGTATACATCCATGTATCGAAGAAGAAGAAGAAGATATTTTTTTCTAGATACAGAACATCTCGTATGGAGACAGATCACGAGGAGAAGAAGGCTCCAAATATGACTGAACAAATCCCTTTGGTGCATTTAATCACCCTTGACATCAATAGGAAGAGTTAGTAGAGCCAGAAGGGCCTACCCATAATCAATGCAATAACCAGAAATATACCATCATGAGCCTGTGACACTTTGCAGGATGCAAAGGCATATAGCATTGATGAGACATATTAGAGGGAGAAGATGGCTCCAAAGATTATATAGAATCAGAGGGATTCAAGCTTTAGAGGTAGTGAATATTTTAACAATCTGTAATTGACACAAAGAACCAATTAAGCGGTCTTTCGAAGAAATGTACAACAAGCTTATAACAGACAATGATGTCAGTGATATATAATTTAGCATTTCAATAAAATAAAAAAATGTTGATATAATAGCCCAGAATATCATGAAAGCAATATAACATAATTTTTACAAAGATTCTACTTCTTCTTCTCATGGATTATGATATAGATATGCAATGTTTGTCATTTGTTAGCTCATGAAACCCCTCCCCCACTCCTAAGTATTGTGACACCTCACAATAAAAAAATATAGGGAACCGGTCAATTCTCCCAATAGCCTAAGATTTATAGCTTGCCAGGTGTAGAGATAAATTTCACACATCAGTCTGACGAGACGGTTAGAATATGGCCCCACCTATAGGATATAATATCCTACATATAGTTAAGAAGAGGTAGACGAGAGAGTCTTAGGATAGTCTTAAATTTAGTTCCCAATGGAAAATTTATGGAGTTCATTGACCTTAGCTTAACCATGCATACTTCTTTTCATCTTTGTCTACAAGTAATGTCGTACATCACGACAAGTTTAAAATTTTAGGAATTTTATTTATTATTTTTTTGTCATATTATCATCCTCTCTAGGTAGAATGACCTACTGCTAGCAAGCCTGTTCAGTACTCCGACAGGTTTACCTAGTCATACCATAGGCCAATACCCTCTACTAGAAGACCTGTTTAGTATCCCGATAGGTTTTCCTCTTACACCCTCAAATACTTGTCCACCATATTTTAATATTTTAATATAAAGATTGATTTTTGCAAGAAGATGGCGAGAAAGCTCTGAAAAACTTTTCTCTTTTTTTTTTTTAAGATTGGGATGGTATTTATGTTAGAGGATGACTCTCCTTTATGTATTCCTTAGAGATTGTCTGATGTAAGGGGTACTTAAGCGGGCGTAGCCTATATAAAAATATGGTATAATCAAGCATTTTTAGTGTGTAGTGGATGGTACCATTGGGAAAGAACAAAAATGTATGTTTAGGCTCAACTTACTTTCTTATTTTTTTAAGTTATAGTGATGTTTCCATGGCTAACCGCTAATCAGACCTCCTTGTTACTCTTTAATAAAGATACTTTACTCACTTACTCAGGGTTCCTGGGGAAATTGTACGAATAACATTTAAGTTTGATAGTCAAGGTATCACTTCCTTATATCCTCTAGTGGTGGAGGTTAAGAGAAACTGCCATTAAAAATGCCTTGAGAAAAAGAAGATGGAAATATTTGCAAAAATATGGATAATTACAACAAGTCATTATTCAATTGATGCTTGGGAGACAACAAGGTTCAAATATAACAATATTCAAAACCTATTACAAAGTTAACAAGCTTCAAAACCTATTACAAAGTTAAGTGCCTCATAGTGTAAACATAAGGTAACATCCACATTCAAGACAAAATATGTGGAGTACCTCCCGAGCTAAAAAACTAACACTCCCTCTTAGCGAGGGATGTACTCGCTGCCACCTCCATCATCTAGTACCATCACACTATGCTCTATAGGAGCTCCCTCTGAACCTAGATCCATCCTCAACACCTGCACATAACTCGAACTAGAAGATCTTCTCCTAGCAACATCCTGGAACCCTAAGCTCACTTCATATTGAGCATTGGTTCGATCAACCTGGATGAGCCTCCTACCAGTGCTCAAAATAGACTCACTCTCTTATCTCGGAATGAAAGACCAAATCCTTGGCACCATCGCAGTCTCAGAAGCCTCCTCATGCTCCTCATCTGACGTTAAATCATACAATGAAGGTTTTCCTCTCAACATATACAACCTGTCCACCCGGTTACTGATTAGCTACAGCTCCACCAGGTCCACTCCCTACCTATAGATAAAGACATATTCCCTCTTGAACAATATGCAATATCCTACATCCTCCAAGGCTGTGACTGAGAGAAATTTAAACCTCAACCTTGGAACAAAGAGAACTCCATCAAGATCCAAGAGTCCCCCAAACTCGAGTTGGAATCTAACATTCCGAAATCCACATACAAATCTCGCCATACCACCTTCATTTACCACCTATCGGCCAGGACCAATATCTGTGAAATCTAGGAATGCCATGTGTCTAGAGGCTCCACTATCCACAATCCATATGATATCACCTCCAAATCCTTCGTTGTCGACACTGGAAACTAGGGTCACCAAAGAAAATTCCCTTTCGTACTTTGAAGTAGAGTCCTCCATGGCTGCTGTAGCAGCTATCTTAAGACCCTCTGATTTTATCTTCTTCTTCCTCCCAGGACAATGACAGGTAAGGTGTCACAACTGATTACAACAATAACATCTTACTTTACTGAAGTCCCTTCCAAAACTTCCATTCTTCTTTCTCTTTACAACAAGAGCAACATTCTCATCAACTCCATATCTCTTCTATTCACTACTCTGAGATCTTTCCTGGATATCCTCATGAGTAAAATCATCCCATAGTCTGCTCCAATTTGGTACATGCTCACATCCCACCACACACTTCAAGAAGACTTCCCATTCTTTGGTGAAGCCATTTAAGGCTATCCTCACCAACTCAGAATCTGTAATGACCTCTCCAACAACTGCCAGCTCATCTTTTACTTGAGCCACCCGGGTAAGATAAGAAGAGACACTCTCCTCCTTACCGATCTTGGTATCATGCAACTTATCCTTCAAGGCCATCTTTTGGTTCTCGTTCTTCACCTCAAACAAGTTTCTAAGTGCATCCCACATCTCCTTGACAGTCTTTTTCTCAACCAAGTGTGGGATGAGGTGATCCTTCATCCCATCCAAAATAATCCTTTGAACCTTGGCTTCCTTGATCTCATGCAAGTCCAAAGCAACATGATCTACTATGGGAGCTACCACAATAGAGTTGACATAATTATAATTTTTTTTCTCCTTGAGAACAATTGGCAATGAAACCTTCCACTGCAAATAGTTGGAAATGCCATCTGTTCACAGAGGGGCAGACTCAGGGTTCAACTCTAATAGCGCACCAACAAACCCTAACTATTGGCCCTTTTGATAACACCTACGAAGCAGATGAAGTCTCACCCAAAGTAGCAATAGGGGGTTGTAGGACACAAGTGTCTACAACCAGAGGAAATGCAGGATGGTTTCAAAGAAACAACACAATATATCCTAGTTATGTCTAAAAACCTTATGCCTAGATTTGCAAAGTTAGATATATATCTTATCTTTAACACAACAATGCAATAACAATATAACATATAGCAAATCCATGACATCAACCACAAAGAACAACAAGATTTATGTGGTTCACCCTCTCCCTAGGGCTACATCCACATAACTGCGTTTCGTGATATATTAGATGAAAACATACAGTTCTATATGCGCACTTAGATGCAGATCCTTTCTCTCTCTCTTTCTCCCCTCCCCGCACACCCAGCTGCAGGGTTGATCTTCACACCCAGCTGAAAATCCAGAATACAAACACTTCTATCTTTCAATATTTCTTACTACCAATAATAACCAATGAGGAACAACAACCAACATTAACCAACCTTCTCAACTCTTCTAGAGATCTTTTTATACATTTCATGACTCCTAGACAACCCTAGGTACCAAAACCCTAGGTCCACATGACCCGCATTTCAAGGGCTTCGCCAACCTGTTCTTCCTTCTTTTCTGCGAGGTGCTCCAAATCACCCATTGGTGTCTTCCTCCACTTGTTGAGTTGTCCACGATCCATCTTCTTTGCTGCTTTATCTTCCTAGATATTCTCTTCAAATGACTATATATTCCTTTACTTCGCTCCTTCTTGTCTTCTTCTTTGACCACTTCGATCCTTCCTCAGTTTGTGTTCTTCCCGCGCAGTTCGTACTTTGCCTTTCTTCTTCCTTAATATTTTCTTTCTTCCATAATCAAGGGCCAACATGCCCCCAAAACTGACATGTGACTCGTCCCGAGTCATTGCAAGATTGAACCTTCTGTATCACTTCGACTGCAGACTGCACGAAGCAGCCTATGCTTTCTGCTCTGTCCCTCCCTATCATGTGCAAACTTTCTTTTCTGTGTTTGGCACCCAATTTCAACTGCACTTGATACCTAGACCCTTCTTCCTTTTGCTTTTACTAAGAGCTGCGGGGGAGCTAGTTGTCATAGTAAAACTTCAACCGACTCCCATTTACTAAACCCTCCTTCCATTCTCCCTTAAGAGTCTTCAACTGCACAACTCCACCTTCTGTAACATAGGCAACTTCGAATGGTCCGAGCCAATGTGTCCTGAACTTCCCTGGATGCTTCGTGAACTTGCTATCATATAACAATACCAAATCTCCTTGCTTAAATGATTTCTTCTTGATATGTCTTTCATGGTAAGCCTTTTCTTGCTCTTTTTGTACCTGCTGATGAAATCCTGCAATGAACATGCTTCCTCCAGTTCCAACAACTGTGCAATCCTTTCTTGAACAACACCAATGTCATCCATACTTGTAAATGTTGCAATTCTTAAACTAGGAACCAAGTATTCCATAGGTACCATTACTTCCAAGCCATAAACTAGCTTAAATGGGGTCTGTGTTGTTAACTTTTTGCAAGTAGTTCTATAAGCCCATAATACTGCTGGAATTCTTAGATCCCAATCATCTCTGTTAACACTGCAAATCTTAGTCAGTGCCGTATCCAAGATCTTATTGAAAGATTCAACTATACCATTTTCCTGTGGGTGGTACAGAGTGCTCTTCTGATGGTGAACTTCGAATTCCTGAGTCAATGATTCAATAGTTTTTTTTATGAAGTGTGTGCCTTGATCACTCATAAGGATATTTGGGCATCCAAATCTGGTTATAATATCCTCAAATATGAACTGCGCAGCTATGGCTGCACTACAGTCCTTAACTGCTCTTGCTTCTTCCCATCTGGTCAAATACTCTGTAGTAGTGATAATGTATCTAGCTCCTGTGTTCTTTCCTGGTGGGTTGATCAGTCCCACAAATTCAATATCCCATTTCTCTAATGCTTGCAATGTTAATTGTGGTGCCAAAGGAATCTCATCCCGTCTATAGGGCTTCCCTACTCTTTGACATACATCGCAGGATCTGTAGTATTTCTTAGTATCCTTATGTAACGTAGGCCACCGAAGGCTAGCTCTAAGGACCTTATGTGTTGTTTCTTTCCCTGCATAATGTCCTCATGCGACACCTTCATGTGATTCTACAAGAATCAATGGTATTTCTTGCTCCATAACGCATCTTCTCAAGATCTCATTTGGTCCCATCTTATATAACTGTCCAACTATAATTTGAAAATCAACAGCACAAACTACCAACTGTTTCTTATGAATGAATTTATATTCGCGAGGTTCCATTCCTATGGATATGAATTGGACTATCTCCGCGAAGTGATCATCGGATTTCTGATGGCCAACAACTGTGCATCCAGTAGTGTATCCTCCAAACTAGTAGGATCCTCTCCATGTTCTAACCTGGATAAGTGGTCAAGTCCTTTATTCATTCTACCTAGCTTGACCACGATCTCAAAGTCATACTCCTGGAATAGTAGTAGCAATCTGCATATTCTTCCCCCCAATACTGGATTGTTGACTAAGTATTTTAATGCAGAATGGTAAGTGAACATCTTAAAATGTCCTCCCAAAGAGTAGTGTCTAAACTTTTGTAGTGCATACACCATAGCTAGGCCTTCTCTTTCATTGGTAGTATAATTACTTTCAGATGTAGAAAGCTTCTTGCTTGCAAAGGCTATAGGGTGGTCAATATCTCCTACTCCCAGCTGTGCTAAGAATGCTCCTAATGCAATGGATGAAGTGTTGACATGAACATTGAACTCTTTTCTCCAGTCTTGAAAAACCAAGATAGGCGCAGTGATCATTTTCTTCTTTAGTGTGTTGAAGCTCTGCTATAATTCCTCTGTCCATTGGAATTTACTATCTTTCTTTAGTAGCTTCTCCATAGGTGCTGTTATCTGTGCATAACCCTTAATAAATTTCCTGTAATATCAAGTGTGTCCTAATGCAGTGCGCAACTGTCTAACTGAAGTGGGGGGAGGTAGATTAACAATGATAACAATCTTGGAAGGATCTACCAACAACCCATGTTTGCACACAATGTGTCCTAAAAACTCTCCAAAAGGTGAAAATAAAATACATTTCTTCAGATTCAGGGAAATCTGACATTGTCTGCACTTATCTAACATTAATCCCAAACATTCAATATGATCTTTTATTAGACTAAAAACGTTCCAATCATCAAAGTATGCTTCCAAAAACTTGTGTAAAAAGTCCTTAAATGCTTCGATCACCACCCTGGAAAATATGGCTGGTGCATTTTTCAACCCAAAAGGCATCATAGTGTACTGAAAAGAACCCCATCCTGTTGCAAATCTGGTCTTATGTCTATCTTCCTTATCAATTCTTATCTGGTGATAGCCTGAAAATCCATCTGTGAATGAGTAGACCTCCTGTACTCCTACATTGTCTAAGACTTCATCAGTAAAAGGTGTATGGAGTGGATCATGTAAACATGCATCATTCAACTTCCTTAGGTCTATACAGATTCTAATTTCTCCCAACTTCTTATCCTGGACCACCATAGGGCTGATCCATTTAGATTCTTCAACATGTTCTATGATTCTTGCTTCCATCATTCTATCCAATTCAATCTTAACTTTCTTCTTTTACTTGGGATTCAGTATGTAAGGTCTCTGCTTGATAGGTCTTGCATCTGGTTGGAAACAAGTCCTGATATTCATGCAATAGTTCTGTGATCTTGCTAATAGTAGCATCATCCCAATAGTCTCCAACATTTGCTAACTTAGCTACTTGCTCTGTTCCAATATTAACCTTCTTAATTTTAATAGACTGCCCTACAAAAGGTAATTCGATCCTTGACCCTTCTATGTCTCTTTGTCCCTCAGTTTCTAAAATGTTTACATCTCTAGGGTCATCGTCCTCATCAACATTAATATTATAGCAACCCTGTAACCGATGAAGAGGTGCAATCCATTCATCTTCTTCTTGTTCAAAAGGGGGGTTAGATACTTCCTCAAAGACCTTCTCTCTAATTATTTGTAAAGCCTGATCTACTGTAGGGTACTGACTTTCAAATAGGAATGTAGCTATAAATTTTCAGGTCATACCATACAAATCTGTAGTGATGAGGCACAGTTCTTCTTGAAGATACCAGTTGATGGGTGTAGTATATAAGGTTCTAATGAACTTATGTACCCATTGTTCTTTAGGGATGCTGCTCCAGGCTTCCTCATAACTTCTCACATGGTCATTAGGATAGCTCTGACTAGTGTATCGAACTTCACATCCTTCATCTTGGTCTGAAAAGTGCATTGTCAATAAGGTGTGACATTGCACCCACTCTGCGATGTTCTTTTTGTGTGTCCCCCACCATTTAGAAGGTGTTTCTTTCAGTGCTTCATCTAGTGCCAACATCCTCTGTTGTACTGGTACAATTCTCTCAAATTCAACTAGAAATGTCTCTAAATGATTCAAACCATCACATGTAGGAAGATTACTTACCTCTGTGCCAATCCAGCGAACTGCTTTGGTCAATCTGGCACACCTCCACATAGAGAATTCATACATTCTGTTTTGCCAATTTTCCAATGCTTCTTCTAAGTCTGATGAGCATGCACTTTCACTTCGCCAACTAATATTTCCATCCGCTGTAGGATTAATGTAATCATGTTGTCTTGTTGTCAGTTTATAGATGTTCTCTAGCTCATATGTGTGATATTCTTCTCTTATGGGTTCCGTGTATCTGCGACCTTCATCAAGATCAATAGGTGCAATGACCTTAAGGCCATTATCCTCAAATGTCATTCTTCTCTTTTTTAGGTCAACAACAATCGAATTGTTGAAAGCCCAATCAATTCCCAACAACGCAGGATACGGACAACTATCATCAACAATCTCAATCACTTCGAATTTTTCAAATATCCTTACCCTGTCGATGTCCACAGGGACATGATATAATCTTCCAAAGGGGATCACTGCCTAGTGATTAGCCATACTGAGCCTGATAGGAGAGTAAATCAATCTAGGTTTTCCCATTAGTGCCCAAGTCTGCTTCATCATAACATTTACTTCTGATCCCAAGTCGAGGACTACATAGTCCACGTCATAGTCTTGAATCTAAGCACTAAGGTGTAGTTCCTTGTTTTTCCTCCTTTTCCTATATACTTGATTCACATCTCTACTCAACAAATGATCTATTCTTCCAATTTCATAATGTCTTACAAGGTGTTGTAGTTCCTGCACAACATTTTCATCTTTAATAAAATTGATACAAGTATACAAGAAGTCCATGAGCTTGCTTACCTCTTTTCCTTGTCTAGCTAGGGCAGACTGATCAAATGCTAGTGGCATTTCACATTCCCTTATTTATAGTTGTGCACTAGATGAAGAATCCTGTTCTCCTAAAAATTCTTTCCTTGCTTCTTCATAAGTATGTTTTTCTCTCCTTGGATCAAACAACCGTTCCTTCTCTACAGCTCTTCTGATCCATGATCCCTCTGTAGTCTTTATTGGAGTCACTCGATATTCTCCTGTAACAATTCCTCCTTGAGTAATAACAATGTCTCTAGGATCCTCCCCATGAGGTTCCGTTGATATTAGTTGAACTTACTGGTTTCCACCTTGTCTTTCCTGAATTTTAGCTAACAATACTGGACAATCTTCAATGACATGGTCGAATGAATTACACTAGTTGCAAGTGGTACAAGGGTTTTGAAAATCCCTTGCCAAGTGTCCTAGTTGTGCACATTTATAGCAAATAATATGACCTCGACCTCAACCCATGCCTCCTCCTCGTCCTCTTCCTCTGAATCCACCACGAGGGTTGAAGTTTCCTTTACCTGGGGAGTTGAGTTGCGCAACATTTCCTTCCTGCTGTAATTCTCCTTGAATTCTATATGTATCCCTTGATATTTCATGCATGAGGTCGTAATCCCTGTAGTCCTTTTCATCATGTCCCCCAAATTTGCAGACTGTACAATAAATATTGGTGGGGCTCTGGACAAATTTCTGCATGTAATAACATTCACCAGGGCGATGTCTAGTTATGCATACCTCACACCAAGGTACAATATCTTGCTTCAAAGGGTTAGGAACTCCATAGGCCAATTATTCATTAAATAAGGGACATTGTTCTTTGTCATGGCCCTTTGATTTACATTGTATACACCAGATGTCTTCTCTTTTCTCTTTTCCTTTGTCCTTCTTCATATCTTCGACCTGTAAAGATAAACTAGTTAATTGATTCAAAATATGACTCATACCTGGGTTGGTTTCTCCTACAGGGGTTGCTTCCAGTTTCATGGAAATCTCCAATGATTCATCTTGCGAGGTGAACTTCCATTGCATCAGAGTGACCCCAATGTGTGGTAGGCGGGCAATGATGAACCATTCTTTATGTTGTTCATCTGGAATCTGAAAACTTAAGTGGCTTGTCAAGGTCTTAAACCTCTTATCAAATTCCAAAACAAGTTTAATCACCTTCTTCTTGATTTCTTTCAACTCTGTAATGCACTGTGACTCTGAATTAGGTTTATTGAACTCTTCACTCAACACAGTATTGATGTCATTCAATTTCTTAGGTTTTGCATATCCTGAAAAAAACTTCATGTACCAGCTCAGTGCGCGATCCCTCAAGGTAGTACTAAACTGAGCTCTCTTGAAAGCTTCGTCAGTGACTTGCTTAATTCTCCATACAGCTTCACATAAGAACCAATGCTGGTCAGGATCTTCAGATCCATCTCCTCCGAACATGGGTAACCTCATTTCATTTGCCATAGATCTTCCTTGGTTTCTTAACTGAGTATGTGATACACTTCTTGTAACAGTACTCTGATTTCTCTGACTACTCTAGTTACTATGGTTACTTAATGCTGCTAAAAAAATTTGAGTAATAGTACTTACTTCGACAGTAGGTGCAGTCCCTGAAGTTTCTGGTTCTTCTCGCCGAAGTTCCTCAATCTCTACTTCTTCTATTATTGCGAACTCTGAATACTCTTCGTTTGACCTTCCTGCTTCCTCTTCACTGTAGAAATATTCGTCTTGGTTCAATGGCCCATAACTCTGCTTAAATAGGTCCATGAGAGGAACCTTTCTGAACGATATCTTGCTGCGTGTGTGTCCATCCTCTGCGTCACTGTTGCTGTCTAAATCATTGAACATTAGCTTTAAAATCCAACCGATTATTGTATCTTCAGGATATTATTCTCGTGCAATAGCATCTTAATCTTTATCTTCAAAAATTGTAGAAACTTCCCTCTAGGTCCCTTGAAGAAATACCACTCTTCTTGACTATATGATTCTACTCCGTTGATAGAAAACTTTGTAATGTACCCTCCAATAGTGCTATCAAACTAGATATCTACTACTCTTGACACAACATTATTCACTCTCTTGACTTTCTTGATCATCGTCGATGTCCAAACCATAGGTGGTCTAGATCTGATCTCAAACTAGGTGTCTGCTAATTTGGCTAACCACTCATGAAACTCATTATGAACTCCTCCAAAGAAAATCTCATGCACATCAGTAAATATGTACCTTCCCAGCCGGTCTTCTGTAGTAATTCTAGGGTTCTTGTTCTGAGCTTCGACGAAATCCCTTTCTTGTTATTCTATCCACTTCTGAATCTTTGTCTTCGATGGAAACCACCTTGACATTCCCTCAAGAAGATATCGATCCCGACAACAGAACCATTTGTTGGCATAGGGGTAGACCCAGGATTCAACTCTAACAATGCACCAACAAACCCTAACTACGGGCCCTTTCGACAACACCTATGAAGCAGATGAAGTCTCACCTGAAGTAGCAATAGGGGGTTGCAGGACACATGTGTCTACAACCAGAGGAAATGTAGGATGATTTCGGAGAAACAACACAATATATCCTAGTTATGTCTAACAAACTTATGCCTAGCTTCACGAAGTTAGATATATCTCTTATCTTTAACACAACAATGCAATAAAAATATAATAGATAGAAAATACATGACATCAACCACATAGAACAATAAGATTTACGTGGTTCACCCTCTCCCTAGGGCTACGTCCACATAACTGCGTTTCTTGATATATTAGATGAAAACATACAGTTCTATCTGCGCACTTAGCTGTAGATCCTTTCTCTCTCTCTTTCTCTCTTTATCCCCTCCCTGCGCACCTAGTTGCAGGGTTGATCTTCGCACCCAGCTGAAGATCCAGAATACAAACACTTCTATCTCTCAATATTGCTTACTACCAATAATAACCAATGACGAAAAACAATCAACATTAACCAAACCTCTCAACTCTTCTAGAGTTGTTTTTATACATTTCATGATTCTTAGACAACCCTAGGTACCAAAACCCTAGATGCTAAAACCCTAGGTCCACATGACCCGCATTTCAAGGGCTTCACCAACCTATTCTTCCTTCTTTTCCGCGAGGTGCTCCAAAGCACCCATTGGTGTCTTCCTCCGCTTGCTGAGTTGTCCACGATCCATCTTCTTTGCTTCTTTGTCTTCCTAGATCTTCTCTTCTAATGGCTAGTTTTTCCTTTACTTTTCTCCTTCTTTTATGCTTCTTTGACCACTTCGACCCTTCCTCGGTTTGTGTGGTTCCCGTGCAGTTCGTACTTTGCCTTTCTTCTTCCTTAATCTTTTCTTTCTTCCATAAGCAAGGGCCAAAAAATTCCAACCGATCCTCATATCCAATGCTTGCAACCATATTCCCTGTCACAACTCAAGGAAAACAATCACACCCTTTTGCCCAAAACACTCACACTGGCCACTGTTAGAGACAAAGCTCTAATACCATGTAAATTTTAATGACAAAAATCAACAAACTGGAATTTTTGTCAAACACTTAGAAACCTAGAGATAACTGTCTTGCATGAATTTCATAAATGCCTCAAACTCACATTCAAAAATTACCATAAGAAAAAATACACATTGCTAAGAAAATATGAAGCGGAAATAAACACAATGGACAACAACCCATAGAACTCAGAAATTTAGGCAAATGCCAGGGAAAACCCCAATGTGGGGAAACCCAATGAGAGAGAGAGAGAGATATTATTATTCATCTCCAGGAAAATATATAACAACAACAAAATCACAATTTCCAGCCAGGAAAAAATCCACTTACATCACACTAAAACAGTCGCAAAATCTGCCTCGTAATCTGTGCCAAATCGATACTGCTATACGACCTGTTTTGTACCTAGAAATCCATGCCAACAGTCAGTTGTATAGACTATTTCATACGGCCCATAAACAACAACCAAAAGTCTGAAATCTGCCTCGAAAAATGTGCCAAAAACTACCTCGATTTCCATGCCCACTCTCACTTGTTGTATGGACTATACAGATCCGTATAGTACGAACTCTCACAACAAAAAAATGACCCAGCAATGAGACATATCTCTTCCTTGGGATTTGTGCCCACTTTTTCTTGGGAAATGTGTCCACATTGCTGCCCTAAATTTCCTCTCTCAAACCTACTCGAAAATCTCTCTCAATCTCCTCCCGATGTGTCTTGCACACTACCCAATGCATTCTTTTATAAATCTGAAAATGACATTTTCCCTCTAAAGTGTCTTTTCACCTTCTCCAACCCTAAATCCAAATGCCAAGATTAGATCTTTCCTTTTTCAAGATCAAGGGTCATGATCCATTCCCTCCAAAATGAACCACTTGAAATATTAAAGTGATTTCACTTTATTACATAAGTGATTTATGAAATAAAGCCACTTTAAAATTAGAAGGTACACTTTATTAAAAAGTCACTTTAATAAAATAATAACTTTATAAATTTATGAAAACCTATTACAAAGTTAAGTGCATGGTAGTGTAAACATAAGGCAACATCCACATTCAAGACAAAATATGCGTAGTACCTCCCGAGCTAAAAAGCTAACAACCTCCAAGTCTAATTACCCTCAGGTACAAACTTCGAGACCGTACTCTACAATTATGAGTGTTCTCTGCCTCGGTCCATGTGCCATCAAATATATCGCGGGCCCCTTAACCACCCTCTAGATTCCATGGCTCACCTTAAATATTCATTTGGCATCTTTTATAACAAAATCCACACCTTCGGTGCATTAGTTAAGTTGTTGGCACGTGATATAGTGGGCCGTGGAGTTGAACCATGTCGACCACACTATATATAGTGTTTTGGTTAATGATATATTTCATATCATTATAACCATATATTAATATATGGCATCATATACTTTACAACTTTCGTGTAATATGGGCGTTGGTTATATTACATAGCATGTGACCAATTACAATGGGTCGAGGACTAGGCCATTGACCTTTTCCTTCGCCAATTATGCACCATTACGAATTTAAATAAATGCATGCCCATATATATTTAAGAACCAACTATATGGTTGAATGGTTAGACTATTTGGTTTTTTGGCGGGAGACCCGGGTTCCATCCTCTGAGCTCCAACTAATTTTATTTAACCTTACCCATTAATGACCAATGGGAGGCTGCCACGTGGTAGCCTCTCATTGGTATATCTTCGCCACTGGTCAATACACAATTCATCCACCTGTATGTATGGTACAATCATATGGTCATGCCATGTGTCACCCTTGTAGTGGTGACACATGTCACCTTTGACCTTGTTGACTTTGACTTTTTGACCTAGTTGACTTGAACTTTGACCGGCCATATCTTTTGCATGCGAATTCAGTTTGAGGAAATTTTTGCGTCGTTAGAAAGATATCATTGATCTCTATGCATTGATCAATTTTTCAAGATCATTTGGGATGATTGAATTTTGATAATTTTTGAATCCTTCTAGACCTCTATGAGCATTCTAGATCCTCCTAGAGCTCCGTAAGCATTCCAGATCATCCTGGATCATTTGTACAACCCTCAATGCTCCTAAACTTGACAATCACCTTCTCATACAAACTTACCATAATAGCTCTCAGCCTGAAGGGAACTTTTAGCTCTTCGAAACTATTCCAAAGGTTGGTCCTAAGCACAGTGTCAAAAGTTTTCCTAAAGTCAACGAAAAAACAAAGGAGATTGGTTTTATTGTTGTGACACTCCTCTGCAATGATTCTAAGTGTGACAAGGTTTTAATACCCCTAGGCCGAACCCCAATTGTACATATAAATGTAAATGAACTTATAGGCTGGTGAGTGAGGTTGTTATAGGACATAAGGCTTATGTGATTATTAGGCCAGAGAGCCTAGATGTTAAAGGCCAATCATCCTATTTTTGTAATATTTAAACACTCATATTATTAATTAAAACACACCAATGTTGTAGACCGACCACA